>MU105851.1:0-268433 GCA_012274485.2 Sinapis alba | reverse complement strand
TTTTCCTAAATATATTGTATTTTTGATACCATAATTCATGCATAAGGTATAAGTTTTATTACTTCACGTAATCTAATCATAAAAGACGACACTAGCTAGGACTAAGTGGCGTAGGTTATCCTGAAACGCTTCTTAATATAGTCGCCAGCGAGTATAGGCGGGAATCTGCACCATATAGAGACAGACAAGAAGAGTTATGTGACTCTAAACTTTTCTTTTAACCTGAAAGATCCAAAAAGATTGAGAATCACGAAAGAGTTTTCTCAAATACCTTGCAGGAGCAGTTTCGCTGCAACAAGTCTTCAAGCATTCTACATTACAATCTGGATTGGGATCTAAGAACAACGCCACCTACCAACAAAAACTTCTCCTTAAAGTAAGTTGTTTTTATTTGAATTAATGGAAATTAGAAAGAAAAAAGAAGCTACCGAGTAACGCTCTTTTCCCACAGGCATCACTCTGTGCAACGTAGACCTGAACTCCCATTACAAGAAAACAAAACATGTTAAAGACAAAACCGAGAAACCAAACTCACTTCCATACTAAATTAATAAAAAAAACTGATGAAGTTTACCGGAACAATCCATTGGTCCATCTCTCCATCAAATCACCAATGTTGACGATAAACGCCCTAGGGTTATAACAAAAGTCCCAGAATTTCAACAATTGTTTTCTAATCAACATACCTCCAAAATCAAGTTAGCTAGAAGCTAGACTTACCCTCTGAGTCTAGGGACATCTTCCCAAATGCGTGGTTGTTTCGATTTGTCTCTACAAACCTAAGAGTTCATAGACAGTGTAAGAACATAAGGTTCCTAAGCATGACAAGAAGCAAGAGACATATTTTACCTGAAGTCCTGGAACTTCATCAGTCAAAAGAAGGGTGATCGTTCCATAATCTGAGTGAGCTGAGGCACCATATGTTTCTACATCCGATGAAATCACTTCACCTATTATCATTACACGAGAAGAGATCAAGTTTCCACTGATTACATTAATGTTTTGGATAAATGTGCCCCTGCATGCTATGTTAAGATCTAAGTCTTAACAAAGTTCATTAGAATTTGATGTACCTGGATAGTGGATGAGGCGAACAACTGCTGAAGGATCATTCAAGGCTCCAATCTGATGGAAAAAATCCTCATCTAAATCCAATGCCAAGGCAATCAAGCCGAGCAACTTTTTACCCACGGACCTTTAAAGCAGCGAAGCAAGGTATTAAACGCAACTAGAAAAGTAATATGGATAAAAGAGATAAAATTAAGGTCAAAAGAATATTATTTCAAGAATACACGACAACCAGCGATCTAAGTGGCTACTACAATAGACTATATTTTCAGCCTTGCCCTCAAGGTCCAATTTAACAAAACAAGGGGGCAGTGTTTTGTTTAAGATTAACTAACAAAAGAGCAGGTGTGTGCGCTTACATGACATTCTTGTAGTAACATTCCATGGTTTGCCTCCATGATGGCAAGAGATCTTCATAATACACATAACCAATGAGAGGTAAAGACAAAAATATTTGGATAAAAACCGATGAACAGAACAGGTAGCAAGAAAGTACCTTCAGAAGGCCATAAATTTGGGTAACGTTGTGCGCGAACGCCTTCTGAAGAGCCAAAATAAAAGCTTTCCTTGGAATCACCTAACAAAGAAAGATGAGAGTTTTAGATTGTATATGACCTTACAAACAGAACCGGTCATGAGTTTTAGATGAAACATTAATTCGCCTAAGATTTTAAAGTCTAAGATCTTTAAGTTTAAGTTGTTCATAGGATCCTTAGAGTTTTAATTTTAGTGGTAAATTAATTTGGTCCCCAAACAAACTAATAGACAATTCTCTCAAATAATTATTTTTAATTTTTTATCATCAAAATAACTTTAGAAAAATGAGCAAAATAGTTATTTTATTTTGAAATTTTTATTTTTACGTTTTTTAAAAAAATTAAAATTCCACGTCCAAAATTTCACATCTTTAACTCTAAGCCTAAATTAATTAATCATATACGCAAAAATATTCATTTACTTTTTTAATAAAATATTTTGGTTATTTTTTTCATGAATGCTATTTTTATTTAAAAAAAAAAACTATTCTAAAGAATTTCTTTATATTAATTATTTAGTAATTGTTTCAAATCTCATAAATCTCGGGACATGAGCAGAACCTATGGTGGTTAAGGACGGGTCGAGTTTCTCAGCATACAGTGGAGTATAACCGAGAAAATCACGGTGTAGTGAAACCATCTTATCCTCTAGTGGGAGGTTGAAGAATCTTTTGCTCTCCCTGAAAACCCCTTCAATCAGTTCTTCCGGGATGCCATGATTTTTAACATAGAAGAATCCATGTTCCACACATGCCTTATATAACACAGACAAATAACATCAAACAGTTTATTAGTATAGAGACATGATCTCAACTCTCAAGCAAACATCGTCTGAACACCTCATTTTCTGTCAACTGATACTAATCATATGACTCGTATCATCACCGTCACTTACTACGTACTACTGACTCTTGTAAACAAATAACAGAGATAGAGAGGGAGGTGAATAAGAACCCGGCGAATCAACCGTGCAGTGGTGATTTTGTCCGTTGAAGAAATATCAATGATCGGGAGTACAAGTGACGTCTCCATTTTCGTGATCTCTTATCGTTTTTGACTGATACGGTGCAAAAATACTTATAGAGTAGAATGTTGTGTCTTATTACTACAGTAATGTCATCACTGTGTGATTGATTAACTGACACATCAGCTCAGCTTATTCGGTGCAAAATAATTGAATGGGAAATACAATATCTGGGCCATAATGGTCTCTTATACGGTGTAAAATAAGCCCATTTAGTCATGAGGCTCATCTCATAATATTTAAGGTTTTTAAGTTTTAACATGAAACACTTTTGTTCATCTATCATAATTTTGTAAAATTGAGAATTTCTTCTTTTTGGCTTCTTTTACTTGTAACAATGCTTTATATTTTTGGCTTCTTTTACTTGTGAAGACTTTCTGCAATATAGTGTTAAAGTTTAATCATGTGGTCTTCCAATTTATTGTTTTTATAGTTCTTTTGTCGGATTAAAGTCTTCACACAGTTAGAATTTAAAACCAAGTTATATGGAAGATGGAAACTCTACTGTTGACAATTTTTAATTTCAGAAACAAAAATTTGTAGATAATATTTTTGATCCCGTCACCAAACAGAACTACGTTGTTAATTCCCATAAAATATAATATGATGCTATGAATATAATTTTACAAAGTTGTTTGAAATGCAATAACCTTGAAATTAACCCCGCTTGACCAAGGTTGCCTACCGACTATCGTACTGCATTGACTTTGTCACTTTCACACCGCCATGAAGCGAATATTACAATATCTTACTTCATGATTATCTAATTTTCTAATTTTTTTACGTCAAAAAAATATGAATATCTAATTTTTCAAATATTCAAAAATATATAAATATTTATGAACATTTCATCCAATTTATTCAATATAAATAAATTTATAAGAACTATAAAAATTTATTTTTAAAATACTTTTACATAATATAAAATAAAAATACTGAAACTATATGTTTTATAAATTTTAAAATTAATTAAAAAAATTTACACAACAATTTTTTTAGAAAAATTATAGTTTTTCTATAAAAATATATTATTTTCTTAATTTTATATTTATAAATAATTTTATAAATGAATTGTATATCAAAATAATAATTATATAAAATTATATATTTAAGATATATATTTAGTTATAGATATATATACTTATTTCTATAGAAATTGGAACTGAACGAATTTCTATTTCTAAACTTTTAGTATTTATTGATTTATTTTATTTTTAAATAAAATATTAGTTTTTAATATTTTTTGCTTAGATATTTGATGTTTTTTATCAATCAAAACAAATAATAAATTAAATTAAATTTAACACATAAAATATTTAGCTTTATTATTAATAGCCTAATTATTAACACAACTAGAGTTCGTACGTACGTAACGACAATCGGTGGTACAAAAAATAATTTTATAAATTCAATCGGTTGACCAACTATATGACACAATCGAAAGATAATCTTTTAGTTTGTCAAACTTTATACTACTTAAATCCTACGCGGTGTTTTCATAGTTTGGTTTAGATTTTAAAATTTAATAAAAGGAACCGTTACTTATTAGTTCTAAGAACGTTATATAATTATATAGACCAAAATATGTGATTTTTCTTCTTCTTTTTCCATTCTCTTTTAAACCCATATTATTTGTGAAAAACATTTTCTGTACATACAACTGGAAACTATTTTACCAAATGAATGTGCTCATGTCCATGCTTAATCGTACATTACAACATAATCCAGATATCCAATACTATACTACGTAACCTTTTACAACTAAATAAAAACAAAACAAAGATCATAATATACTACGTAAACTTTTAGGCACACATCAATTTTTTTTATTTGTGGTTTTTCTTCGTAAACCTTTTTCTTATAACAAAAAGACGTCTCACTTCTTTTCACTTTTCATCTCTTATAACAAAAAGACGGCTCACTTCTTTTATGTGCCATACAGATTGATTGTACCCTTTATAGGACACATTCCAACCATCCTAAAATCTAGGAAGATGTGATCATGGACCAAAACTTATCTACCTCTATCTGATTCCAGTTTATTCTGCCCTTTAAGTCAGACTCGTCCATGGAAACGGCAAAAACAACAAGTCAGACTCGTCCATGGAAACGGCAAAAACAACAATATTCATATAATAATATAGTTCTGAACAGTTGCATTGTCAATTTTTTTTTTTTCTTTTAGCTTTAAGTTTTAAGTTCAAGCTGGTGTTTTCTTAAAATATAAATCATATCTAACACTCCCTCCGTTTTATTAAGATAAATATTTTAGAAAAGTAAATTATTTCATAAAGATATATTTTTATGTTTTCTGTACAAAAATTGTAAATTTTAATAAAATTAATTGAATTTATTGAAAGACTATTCTTTAACATACTATTCTTTAAAATACATTGGAATTTGATAATTTCTAGATACGATGTATGATTAATATGTTTTCTTAATATGTGTGAAAACACCAAAATACATTTTTAAGGAACGGAGGGACTATATATTTTTTTTTGTTGGTTAGACTATGTTACGAACTCATGCATTTACTAAACTCGTAACCAATGTAAGATTCTTTTTTTTTTCTTTTTTTTTTTTTTGTAACCAATGTAACATTCATACCATAATTGTATTTTCTGTTATTAAGATTACAATAGTAAATGCACATGGCAGTACTGACCATCGAAGTACCATTTGTAGTTTATAATTTTGTATCATTTGCATGTTCCAAGAAAAATAGCAAGACCTTTTTCTATAGAACACACGAAACTGGTAAAGAATATATAGTAGTGGAAACGGTCCAAAATATCCTAGAAAATGGCCAGCCAATACCTTCCTAGAATTTCAATATTCCTTAAAAACAGGAAGCAGGGCAACAAATCAAATAAAAACAAACAAAGTCAAGTCAAACAAAGGAAAGTCAAAAATGATAATAACTTTCAAAATTCAAGGCTAATAAAAATCCAAATTACGTGACAGCCACCACCATGATGTTTATTTAAATACCCGAACATACTTTCATTTATCATCTATGGTCTTCTCCTAATACAAACTCTCTCTACTCAATCTCCCATGCAGACACTTACGCCTAACACCGACTTATTCCACGCAAAACGCAGATATTTTACATGCAGTACTCAAACGTCGACCATCATCCCGACAAAGCCACTTTCTGTTTTTCCGGCGAGAAAAACAAACCGAGAACATCTCAGAAACCTTGAAAATGTTCTCAAGACCTCGTCAAACTCAATAGATAACTTCAACGTCAAGGTATCTTCTCGTCAAGACAAGACGACGACGTTACTCGAAGGTTTGAACTTGGCGAGACTCTGGCCTCAGGTCAAAGCCGCCGTCGACGAAATGTCGCCGAAGAATCTAAAGCGGCTACAAAGGCTTCTCTCGAAATCATCAGAAGAGCGTTCACCGAAGAATAAACTCGGGTCTAAATGGAGGGAGCTACACGGGTTGAACAACTGGGCCGGGTTGCTGGATCCGCTAGACCAGAATCTCCGGCGAGAGCTTGTACGTTATGGAGAGTTTGTACAGGCGGCTTATCACGCGTTTCACTCGGACCCGGAAGGTTCGCCGAGAGACGTGGCCTTACCCGATGGGTCTTATAAAGTGACGAAGAGTCTTTACGCGACGTCATCCGTTCGTTTGCCTAAGTGGATTGATGACGTGGCACCTGATCTAAGGTGGATGACTAAGCAGACGAGCTGGGTTGGGTACGTGGCGGTATGTGATGATCCAAAAGAGATCCGACGGATGGGGAGGAGGGAGATTGTGATTGCGCTCCGTGGAACCGCCACGTTACTCGAGTGGTCAGAGAATTTCAGGCCGAATCTTGTTTCGATGCCCGAGCCCAAGCCCGATCCATCCGACCCAACACGGCCCAAGGTGGAGTGTGGATTCAACAGCCTCTACACAACGGTTAGCCAACACGCGCCTAGCCTCGCCGACTCTTTAGTCGCGGAGATCAGCAGACTCGTCGATCTGTTCGCAGGAGAGGAGCTGAGCATAAGCGTCACCGGACACAGTCTTGGTGCCGCCATCGCTCTCCTAGCCGCCGACGATATCGCGGAGCGTGTTCCACACGCGCCTCCGGTATCAGTGTTTTCATTCGGCGGACCTCGCGTCGGAAACAGGGAGTTCGCCGATCGGCTGGACTCGAAAGGAGTGAAAGTCCTCCGCGTCGTGAACAGCCAGGACGTGGTGACGAAAGTTCCCGGAATATTCACAGATAATGATAACAACAAGCAGGGGCAGAATCGTAATAACGGGGGTATAAGGGAGATGGTGGAGAGGAACAATCCATGGGCTTACTCGCACGTCGGAGCTGAGCTGCGCTTAGACATGAAGATGTCTCCGTACTTGAAACCTAACGCTGACGTGGCGTGCTGTCATGACCTGGAGGCGTACTTGCACTTAGTCGATGGGTTTCTAGCTTCGAACTGTCCGTTTCGGACAAACGCGAAACGGAGTTTAAGGAAGCTGTTGGATGAGCAACGGTCCAACGTCAAGGTTTTGTATACAGGAAAGTCTTTGAGACTCAACCGTGGTACTGTTCTTGATTACGGAGATGTTTTACCGAGTCCGTCGTCGTCATGAGCTCTGAAATTTTCTTAATACTTTGAAATATTATTTTATTCTTTATGATATTTGATTTTATTATTTGGGTGGGAAAAAAACTCTTTCTTTTATTTATTTGTTATGATATATCTATCGCCATTGGCCAGTTAAATCCAAATGTTTTTGTGGTACTATGTGCCGATGATAAAGTTGTGTATTGGAGACTTTTGTTATTTGTTTTAAACTTTTAATAAATGGTAATTTTCTTTTAAATTTTAAGCATTTTTAATAGTAGATACTCTAACATGTACATATCAATCATATTTGTACTTTATTAATGTTAAATACTAGAAGAATTTATGAATTCTTTTGTGATTTGTTTATATTTTTATTATTTATTGGTAAGAAATGAGATGAAATAGCATGATTTATGATATTTGAATGAATATAATAAGAATATTCTGCAATATATAAAATCAGCTTGACACTATCACTACCGTCATAGTAGAACGGTTCTACTAGAACCCAAGTTGAACCTAAATAGAACAAAACAGTGTTGTAAGATGGTTCAGTTACCGCACCCTTTTATCCTCTTGAGCGACAAGGGACAAGTTTGCGTGTGGCTGCCAGGCCCATATATGTAAGAACAATCACACGTGTGGTAGCAATATTCAAACTCCACATGGATATAGTCTAGTTCAAATGCAGTGTAATTGACTTCTTCTAGAGGGAACCCAAAGTGGAACATAAGCAAATTGATCCTCATCAATCTTATATGAGTGGTGGTAAACCATAAAATGATGCACACTGCTTCTGCCTCTGAAGTACCAGCGCAACCCCATTTGTACATCTTCTGCTTTGTTTGGAGGTTCAACAGCGATGCAAGCCTTAAATCCCAAGAATTCTTGAGAAAGAGAGATTGGAGGTAAGGTAACAGTTATAGAATTTCCAGAAGCTCGATGAGTTAAATAAGTAAGCACTTCTCCACCTGGCATGACTGTAGGCTTCATGTATGATCGTATGATGAGTTCCCGAGCATATTTATCAAGTTTAAAGCAGTTATTGAACTTTAAACATTCGTCATTTCTTGAAATAGCGGCCCAGTCTATATCCCCGCCATCTTTGTAACGCTCTTCAGTGTTTTCAAATAATGGTATAAGAGAAAAGTGATCCTCTTTTGACATTGTTGTCAGGATGCTGGCATCACTCAGTGCCGTGACGACTTCTCGACAATCTGAAAAGTCTACTAGCTTAAGACTTCTCAATCTGAAAATGTTTGGAGAGATATTTTTCAAACCTGTTGCAACCACACATCGATAGTTCAGAGAGCCTCCAGAAGTTCTCTTTGCAGCAGGGAACTTCTTCGGTACCATGTTGAATACAAGCTAGAGTTGAACAATATACTGAGCCTGATGATGGGGTATCCATTTAGGTCAGGGTCAGATTTTTTCGGTACCATGTTGAATGTTGATAAGTCATATTCTGGTATTTTACATTTACCGGGATTATGATTGTTTTTTTTTTTCTGGGTTTAGCTGAGATCAAGTTTGATTCAATTTATATAATCATCCAAAAAATCTGGATAAAAACTGCCATAAATATTTAAAATATCTAAATTATTTGAAATGTCAGTTAGAAACTGTACAAACTACCTATAAATATTCTAAAGTGTTCAAAAATATATGAATTAACCAAAAAAAATCGGTGTAATATCTACCAAATTCTCTAAAACTAGTTTAAAGTATTCAATTTTGTAAAAAATTAAGTACATAATAATTAATAGGTTTATCCCACTTTAAACTTTTTCGGATACTATTTTAAATTTTGATTCACATCAAAATTTACTTGATAGCTGATGTACCTAACCTTTAAACTCCAAACATATATTCTTTGCAGTTCGGATCAGATTCAAAAATTTTGAGCTACATTTAGATACAGTTATAAACAGTGACAGAACCAACACTTGGAAACGTGGGTCAGTTAACCCATGTAAAATCTATGTAAAATAATTTTTTACTTGTATTTAATAGAAAAAATGAGAAAATATTACAAAATTAGACAATTGACGCATATAATATATATTTGTTATGAAATTGATCCTCTTAACATTTTTGGCTGCCTCTGCCACTGGTTTTAAACATATGTATAATAATAAACGCCATTATTTATGATTCAAGTGTTATTCTTGTTTCACCTAATTGTCTGGAAGAATGAGTCAGAGAATACATCTGATCAAGTGTCCTAACGGTTGCAACTCACGAGCCGGTTAAATGTACAATCTCTTTATCTTCGTCCATTTCAAGTCAAAATCACTTTTATAGAAAGGTGTGAAGAGTGTATAATATGGAAGAGGTGCGTTTTGTGATGGTATAATAAAATGTAAGAAGATGGATATAAAGAGTAAGTGAGGACCAAAGAGTAACTCATGACAGACAAATGAAAGAGTATGGGGGCGACCAAAAATGACGGTTAGTGGGTGCGAGCATAATACTGGCCGTGTAGAGTTTATTAGGCTGTGTGACTAAATACAACACAAATGGTCCCTCCTTGGGTTTTTCTTTTGTAATATAGCATTATGGTCTTTGCATCTTTTTCTATTAGATTGTTTTATTATGGTGATGTTATAGGATATATCTTGACTTTGTTTTTAAAAGTCTTAACCATTAAAATCAATCTTTCATTTGTTTCATAAAGATTACTAGGATACAATCCGCATTAAAATGCAAATTATGTTTTGTATTGCATTTTAAAAATTATGGTTCATTGACCTATTAGATAAAACGTTTGATGTTTGGTTAATTATTATGTTAATTAATATTTGATATTATATATTTTGTAATTATATAACAATGTTGTATAGGGAAATCATAGTTACAGTGTATTGTTTTGGTCGAATTATCTTGCAATAGTAATAAAATATCTTTAATAGAAAGTATATTGATGAGAATATCCTATAGATATTCATTTATAAAATTTGTTGATGTCATTCTAATTTTCTTATTTAGATTTTAGAGTATTTCATTTTAAAATATGTCAAAATTATGTTACAAATAAATAATGTTTCAAATAATATTATGTTGGACTATTTAAAATTTAAATAACAACTTTTATGAGTAAATTAAAATAGGACTTTAAATTAATAGATATATCATTTTGAATTTTTCTTGTCAAATAAATAGTGTTATTTTGGAATTCAACATAATGTGTATCTATTTTAAATTTAATATTAGTTATAAAATGTATTTATCTTATAAATATTATCTATATAAAATATAATTAATAAGAATGTCAATGCATTTTAGTTATTTTTAGTTTATATTAAATATCAAAATAAATGAAACATTTGGAGTAATAAACATTAGCATATGAATGTCTAACAAACATCATTAATGCTCTCTCTAATAATTTTGATGGTCCCTTAAAACCAACCCGTGAATCGATTGATGGTTCCCCACTATAAATAAGAGAAAAATATAAAGATTATTATAAATCATAATAACCCCATTTTAATGTCTATTGATTATTCTATCTGTACCTACAAAGAGATTTCACTTTGGAAATTTCCTCTTTATTTTTCATATATGTGGAGGAAAATAAATCAGCATCTCATATCATATCTATCCATCGACTTATACGTGTCACACAATATGCCCAACGGTCCAAAGTTTTAAAACGATGTCTAATATATATTTCCCATAGCACAAAGAACCTTTACTATTCTCTCTCACTCTTTGACAATTCTCACATCTCTCTCTATAAATCACTTTACATAAACCACTATTCAACACACAACCCTTCTTTTTAGCTCCATCACCCACAATGGCTTCTCCACAAGCCCTTCTTTTGCTCACATTGTCTATGGTTTTAATCCCCTTCTCTTTAGCTCAATCTCCCATGATGGCTCCTTCTGGCTCAATGTCCATGCCACCAATGCCTAGCGGCGGTTCTCCGATGCCAAGGATGACTCCACCACCTATGCCTATGATGGCACCACCACCTATGCCTATGGCACCACCACCTATGCCCATGACTCCACCACCTATGCCAATGACTCCACCACCTATGCCAATGACTCCACCACCTATGCCCATGGCTCCACCACCAATGTCCATGGCTACACCCCCTATGATGCCAATGACTCCATCTTCAAGCCCAATGATCCCACCAACTACTCCTATGAGCCCAGGACCTAGCCCAGCATCAGTCCCCGATATGGCTTCGCCACCGATGCCAGCAATGGAACCTTCTCCGGGACCGGGACCGGGACCCATGCCACCGGCGACGGCCTCGCCAGATTCTGGAGCTTTCAATGTAAGAATCAACGTCGTAGCACTTTGGTTCGTTGTTGCAGCCCATTGGCTTCTCGTTTGAGATTATTACTAAATTGGTCAGCATCGTTTTCGTGTAATTTTACTTTCATTTTTTCGAGCCATTAGTTTTCATCGTTTTTATCATATTTGAGTTTGTGTTTGATATGTACGATTCAGACATTTGTTTGCTGTATCAATCTATCGTTGACTCTAGTTGGTGTATGTGATGTAAACTCATATTGTCTATCCAAATTGCCACAAACCGTTGTGTTATTATCAATATCTCACTTGTTGTTAGGGGATGATATCAACGTATATTAGCACCAAAGTAGATAAAACAGATAAACGTTTATGTATGCAACGTATATACACACTCGACTACTCGCGGTAATAATCTTTAACAAATAAGAAACGTTACTGAGAAATGTTAGTAAGAATATTATTTTTCCTTTCTAGCAATAATATTTACGAACCAAAGAAAAGACTAAAATTGCGAGCTGTATGTCATTAAGTAAGCATCTCATATCTATAAGGAACAAGAAGTCGTGGTCTTGGAATTTTCTATAGATTAATTATTTTTGTTCTAATAGTTTTTTTTTTTGTATAGAAGAATACGTAAATATAATCTGACTTTTAAAGAAAAAATGAAAATTTTAAAATGTTATGTTGAAATTTGAGAATGGAAGAATATGAAAATGGGAAGCGAATATAATGGTAGGGAATAGAGATAAGCCTGACCCAAGAGGACAGCTAAAAAGAAAGAGACGTTCACATGACTGTCTTTTTCAATCACTCCTACCATTTTCCAATGTATTAGTTAAAAAATTAGAAATCATACTGGAATAAGTTGGAAAATAACAATAATCATACCACAGTTTAATTGTTTTATAGGCATTTTCGTTATTCATTTTCTGCAAAAGAAATGTCTGAACCGTTTTAACATTCACTGACAAATCTTACACATAATGACAATGAGGAAAACATTACTTAACATGATAGAATCTTGTTTAAGGGTAATTAGGTGCTTTTGGGTTACAACATAGAAGAGCTGCTGGAATTTCTGCATAAGAGAAGAAGAAGAAGAAGACAAAAAAACTATTCGATTTTCTTTATGTAATAAGATACTTTAATCATTAGATTATGTATTTAAGATATTTTCTTTGTGGAAATTGCTTTTACTTCTTTTGGTTAGCCTTCTGAGGAACTGATGAGAATCTCATAGCCAACCTTAAAACACGTGATCTCGAAGGCTTTGCAGGAACCGTGTTGGGAGCATTTAGGAACAACACTGTAATAACAAAAGCATGTAGAATAGTGTTAACACACAAATCACAGTGATGATCTGTCGTCTAACTTAGAAACAGAACGTGTTTTCATCGCTTGAATATCATTTACCTGAAATGGTTTCTGTAAAGAGCTTTACGAAGACGAACACTTGGACTCCTAGCTGCCATCACCTATTAATGTTCATCAACATCAAATCTTAAGCTGGTGGATTCCTTAAAACGAGATCAAATTAAAGAAGAAGAAAGAAGAAAAAATTGTAAACTTTCAGCTAACACGAAGAAGAAAGCTTTTGATCACATCCTAAGTACACATTATCACCAGAAAGCCAAAACAGAACAAGTCACAAGTTAAGTGAAATTGAAACCTAATTTAGCATTTTTTCAGACAGATTACTATAAGAAGACACATGATCTGCAGAAACTAGAATTCAGTAGGGTCAAAATCATACTTCCTTGTGCTGTTACTCAGATCTATGGAACATATACTAATAACTGATACATAAAATGCATAAGCTAATTTTGTTATATTTTTTTTCTTTTAATTATTGAGAGACTCCTAAAGCTGATGCTCAAAATATTTGAATGAAAATAATTTATCTGTTTCAAAGAGAGTGTCACTTTAATTTTTTATGCATATTAAAAAAATGATTGCAATGTATTTATGTTCTCATTAGTTACACCTATTTAGACAATAATATTAGAAATAAATAAAATTATATATGATTAATGTAATTTGCAATTAATATTAAATTTAAAATAAGTATAAAATTATATTAAAACATTCTAAAATGAAATTATTTATATAAGAAGAAAATGTGTCAAAAATGACTCTTTTTATAAAGTTGTAGGAGTATTGGTTAGATTAAAGAGTTTGGAACTTGGCAATAAATCTCAATTGGCACCTAAGTCTGGGGTCATGTTTCACAATCTCTGACTTGTTTAGCGTCGTCTCTATTCTCTCACAAGTCCAAGACTCTAAATCAGATTTAGAGTCCTTTTAGCAAGACCAGAATCATTAATTAAGTTTTATAATTATTTGATTTTCCACCAACCAAAACCTTACAAATCATTACAATCTTCTTGACTAGACACAGTACATAGTTATATGAATCTACGATGATTATCCTTAGTCTAGAGGGCATTATTTAAATATGTATACAGCCATTACATAGAGAAAGCCATATGTATTTATATAAACACACTATCGATAAATAGAAGAAAAAGTTTAAGGAAATCAATTAAGTAAGTAGAATGTTGGAGCTGTAGGTGGCTCCGGCGGTCCAGTCCGCGGGAAGAGCGTTCTGCGATTCGACCCAGTTGAGACCGGCGCTTCCATAGACTAAAAACCTCAAAGAGAGAGTGCCTCTTGGTGGATTCTGATAATCATGAACCGCTCCAAACACTCTTCTCATGCGTTTCCACTCTTTGCAATCCTCCTGAATCATATAGTCATGTTCAAATTTACTCTTAAAACATCAAAAATCATATTGCATACAACTATATATGTTCTTAAGAAATATACAGTGAGCCTTGGAGAATACATGTGTTATTGAAAGTTCAGACAAGTGTTGAAACTAGAACTAATTAAAAGGAGTCATGGAACAACAAAACATCCTCAAAACCATATATTTTACCTGCCAGACATCAACGGCGAGGATGTCGTTGACACCACCAACGTACAATATAAGAAGGGCAAGATAATGAGGATTATAGCTTTTCTCATGGATCTTATACACCAGATTGTACCCTCCGTACCGGCAAGGGACCCTTTGGTACTCAACGTCGACCACACCAAAAGAGTAGAGCTGAAACTCTGTGCCGGGTCGAGCCATACGTCCGTACGCCTTAGGGCTGAAGATGAAGTCAGTACCATCTCCTTCCCCGTAGTCCGTAGCCACTACGTATACTCCTTCCTCATTGCAGTGTGGAGGTATTTTGCATCTCACCTTTTTAAATAATTAAAAGTTAAAGATATTAGTTTAGTAATGATAGTCTAATGACATGTATATAACAATAGCACACTGTTGTTGATGAAATATTAGATTAGATAATATATAAAAACCTGGTAACAAGCACCACAGCCAGCTCCATTTTTCCATAGTCGAGATGAAACACCACTTACTTCACCATCATTGATATCTCTTCCAAATTCTCCATACCCACATGCTCCTCCTGGATCATATTCATATTCCCATCAGTAAATATTTCTTTTTTTACCAGCAGATTTTTGAAAAAACTAAATATCAAACGTAATGTCACGCTCGACTCAAAGACGCGTAGACTTAATGGAATCATTTTCCTATAAATATATACAGATCCGGTCCAAAGTATAACCCGGTAAAACCATCAATTAAGAGACATCTAATAGTGTTACAAAAAAAGAAAGAGACATCTAATATGAAAAAAACATTTTTAGTTAAATGTTTTAGGCTTTTTTATTAAATATCCATATGTAATATATATTAAGAGTTTGAATAAAGTTGGTAGATGTTACATAAAAATAATAATTAGTCAAGCTTGATAATGATATTTGACTATTTGAGTTGTTCCTGTTAATGTAGCTTTTCCAATCATGCTTTATAATACTATAATAATAAAATAATTAATGTACTTAATATATATATAAGAAAAATGGTTCAAATACGTACGAGGATTTCCTTTGCAATCGGGGCTGCCATAGTAAGTAGCTCTAGAGCTAACAAAGTCATCAGATAAACAAAAGAGAGGCATAAGGACAATGACTTGAACAAGCAGAAGAAGCAAAACGTGAGATTTCTTCATATTGTTATCTCCAAGTATTGTAAGACTATTTGAACAAGTGATTTGGGAAAATAGATTAGTGTTACAAAAGATATGTGATGATAGAGAAGTCTACTATGGTATTTATAGTTGAAGGTAGAGGGTTTATTATAATATTATAAGCACTTGATCGAGCATCCTTACTATTTTTTCTTCCACTTGGCAAAAAGCTATCTCAAATTTATATTTTAGATAGAACGCGTACTTGCACTACCCAAGTAAGAGGTTGGGGATGTAAGAGGTTGGTCGTGCCCTGAACCTAGTTTCAATGTCATTATCTTTTTTTTTCTTCTTGTAATTGGGAATCACATATCGAAATTCACACTTCACTTTTGAGAAATTTACCTATCGTATAAGTTTGCGGTGAAAGGAGTAAAAATACATATATTGAAAAGTTAAGTTTTTTTTTTTTTTGGTCAAAAATTGAAAAGTTAAGTTACATATGATTATACAATTTTCTGATCTCATGATTACTAAACAAGAGAAATTTGGAAAAGTAAGCTATCATAATTTGTTTTTAAAAACCAAATGATCTCATTATTGATAGAAATTACATTGTCCTGACATCTTCACTCTAGTTTTACTTATGGTCATGTTGATCTCATCAAAGATATTTGTCGCTCAATGCATAAATGATGGCTCCATGGACACAAGCCACGACTTTAGTAATTATGTGCTTGCCTAAACACGTTTACGCATATGTTTTTGTGGCGGCATTCACAAACTTACATTCAAAGACAATGGACTTTGAAACTGTTTTTGCAGTGAAAAGAGAAAAAGAGATGCATATGTTGAAAAATTAATCATGGCCTCGACCAGTAAAATTATAGCACCTATGCTACTATTATTTGGTTGATGCATACTAAATACCGTGTGTATACCATAACATTTTGAAAATCATAGAAAATTATTTATATAATTTAATCATAAGAAAAGAAATTGAGTGAGTGAGTAAATATCCAAAATGCATAGTGCAATATACAATGGTGGGGTATAGAGCTTTTGGGTCTAGCAAGTTGTGCCTGCAAAACGAAAGTTCATTACACCTAATCTTTAATAGATTGATTTTAGATTAGTTGTTTGGTGCAGTGAATGAAAGAATTCTATAGAATATGATGAGCGTGCTGTTTTTTGGAATCACAAAGGTTTCATTGGTTTTGTTTCTCTACTAGCTATTTAATATTAATATATGTGGATAAGTATTTTTTTTCAGCTGATAAACAGAAACAGGTTTTGATAATTATTACTAAAATGTTTATATTGCATGTTATTCGAATTTGGATCAAGTAAACATAATTAACATTTGAAGGATATTTGAGTCTGATCAGCTGGTTGTGTTACCAATGATTTTTTCTTCCATGCCACATATGATACTTTGAACGCTAAAACCCACTTTAAAAAAACACACGTTTCTGTTAACCTACCATTACATAGAAATATATGGCACTTTAAAAATCATATACGTGATCTAATTCATACATTGAACAGGATATTTCATGAAATATCTTTGATGTTCAAATTAAGATAAACACACCACGTAACATTACACTTTCTCTTAATTGTGTATATAATAATTTAGTGATGTGAGATGTCAATAGGATAACACATTGGGTGGCAGCCTTGAATTTTTTATTTGAAAAAGATCGTTATTAAGAGTAGGAGAACAGAACGACAAAGAGAATGCATAAGTCTTGATATAAGATTATAAGAAAATACTTCATATTAAACCCTTTTTGTTGTTGGTTTGGTTGTAATCCACTTACATGATATTTCTTAGTCACCTACCTTCCTAGAAATATTCTCTTTGTAGCCTTTTGGAGTGATATTTAATCAGGGGCATAGCTTCCGCCCCTGGATTCAATCCACAGGAAAGTTTATATCAAATCATTATCGATTGGCACAAAATTTTTTTTGAGATAATAGGTATTTCATGTCTAGGTTAGTGTCTTGGTTGGTTATTAGTCTAATCACGCGAATGATGTTTTTTGGATCAATGGCCGTCTCATGTTTATGGACTTACATGTCAAGGAAGATTTTCCAAGATTGAAAACATCTTCTAGTCAATCATGGCTTAACAGCGTAATAATATGTTCATACAAAGCTGCAATAACTTTGTTTAGTGAATTCTTAGACCATAATTATTGCAGGCTTCTTATGACGGAGTTCTTAGCATAATATAAAAATTTCATCCTAAAAACTCTGCAATAATTATGTCTTTACACCACTAAAATCCGAGTTCGCCGGCACGTAAGGAGTTGATGACGTCACTAGTTTGTGACAAGTGTAATCTTTTCATAGGGAAAAAGGATTTACACATAATGGGGTTGGTGAGTTTAACTGTTATGCTTTTTTTCTTAATGTTATATCACCGCTCAATAATCTCTCCATGCAATTCAAGAAATGGTAAAACTAGAACATACTAATGAAATTATGTATCACGAGAGTGAGCAGACGAAGTTGATTCATTTAAAAGTTTAAAAACATATTGAAAATTACACCAATTCTGTTTCTAGGTTGTCTATGTTTCAATAACCCTAAAAATTCTGCATTAGTAGTAACATTTTTCACATATTTCAAGATTTTAACTCGGTTCTGTGCCCATCAACGATTACCCCCTTTGATCTGCGCTCAAACCAACAACCTGTAAATCACAGCAAAATGGTAATGTCACAATAAAGTAAACTTTGATAAAGGATAAGCCAATAGAATTAGAAATAACAAAATGACAATGTCGTAAAAAGTCATGCCAACAGATTTACAGAATATCATTACTTTTAGTCACCCGGGACCAATCAAGGCTAGTTGTTAATATGCAAATGATTAAAGAAGGCACAGTGGTTTTAGATTTATTAAAAAAACTTTACGACAGCAAATGATATGAGTTCTAGTGTCTGAAGGAGCACAATCCTTGGGACATGTGTCGGCCTTCTGTAGTGAAGTTTGTTATAATGGGAAATGAAAACGATATCACTAGAATAAAATGGGTCCTAAGAGAGCAACAAAGGAGTAAGATGGGAAGTAACTATTGCAACTAAAGGGGATGCAGAACTAGAAGACTAGAGGGAGGCCACTATAAGCACTTACATTACAAACTATATGTCCCCGTGTATTCGTTAGGTTTCTACAAGGCTATTGCTTGAATGGTAAAGTACTTATCGTGAACCATTTGTGGGGTGTATAAAGTGTTTGAGCTTTTACAGGTGTTCCTCTCTTTTATTAGTAAACGCTCCTTACTCTGGTATAATTGGTCCAAAATTGACAGAACGAAATGTAATTTTATGATTTGTGTAACTAAAAGTTATTAAAGTCCAGCATGCACTTTCATGATCGTTATCATCAATATGCAGAACGAAAGCGAGTAAGTTTCAGCATTTACCTGTTAATCATGGGGGATTTTGGAATACAATACTGACATTTAGATGAGTTGTGCCTTTTTAAGGTCGGACACAACTCCTCTGTCCTGGCCGCTCCTTTCGTTGTAAACAACCTGCGAACAGATTACAGGAAGAGAATAATTCAACTCTGCAGAAGATAACCAGTCTATGCTGATAGAAAACCAAATCATTCATTTGTCACTGATCGTACCTTATCAATGATCCCGTATTCAACAGCCTCACTGGGACTAAAATATTTGGGGCGTTTCATGTCAGCTTCAATCTGCTCCGGGGATTTACCAATATGCTTTGAATACAGCTTGACCTTGAGTTTGACATTACACAGAACAGAGACACATGTGTAGTCTTATCAGATAAGTTTGAAGATAAAAGTGAAGAGTACAGGAAAGAGAATGCGCACATGATTTCAGTTTTGCTAGCAAGTAGATACTATTGATGGCTAATTAGTGCATATTAAGATGTCCGTAAGCAAAAAGTCATAGCCTGCATGTTAAACATATCACGCACACAACTGGATACTGTTGTGTATTAAACTATGCTATTCTAAGTATATCACAAGGGTCCGCAACTGCTTTTTAACTATGTGAGTTCATATAAAGTTGATCTTCTCACCATTTCTGTCTTTATGTGCTTGATTTCTTTCCTTGCGATTTCAACATCGGTTGCTTGGCCTTGAAATCGAGCAATGGGCTACAAAGTTGTCAAAAAGGAAAATATATAGATGAGTAACAGACATATGCACAAAAACTAGGAATCATAAAGCCCAACTTTCTTCCAGTTAGGAGGAAACAGACGCCAGTTACAATCTAAAAATAAAGATCAGGAAGAACCTGTTTTATCATTATAGTTGATGAGGGCAATGCAGAACGGTTTCCTTTAGCACCGGCAGTAAGAAGCAAAGCAGCTTCACCCCAAGCGTTACCAACGCAAAGAGTAAAGATTGGTGGTTTGACATACCTGAAGTAAAAAATGATATATTCTTGCATGGATATATGTTCAGTCTCCCAAAAATAACAAGTCGAGAAAAGCTTAATATGAAAATCTTCTTCAACTGCGGTTTAGAATACTCGGGATAGCAGTTCCAGGATAAGAGTCGAGTCATAGATTCTAGTCAAGAAAGAGATACCAGAATGAAGAAAAGAAAGAAGAGGGATAAAGAATCCTAACCCCATGACATCATAAATTGCAAAAGCCTCGGTATCATAGCCCAACTTCTCACCATTCTGAAATGTAAAAAAAATGAATTCTCGTAAAACATTATGAAGATTACGTAATGATTTATAGACCACAATTTCAAGGTCACTACTTAGGATGCGTTCTCAAATATGGCAGACTTTCAACTGAAGCCTACCTTGGTCGTCCCTGTGGAGTTTATGTAGAGGTAAATAGGCTTTTCCTCATCTTCATACTGAAGGTAAAGAAACTCCGCAAGTATCAACTCAGTGACTGAAGGTACAAGAGACATTCCCAAATATACAATTCGGTTTTTGAACAAATATGATGCCAAATCAGGAGGAGGTTGTTCGTGTGCACTCCCTTTTGAAAAAGGTATAACCTGTAGATGCAGGAAACCCATGGGGAACAAATAATGGCTCACCATACGTAAAATCAATCAGCAAAAATTGCAATCTAACTAAGTCAAAACACAACATGTGATGAGCACACACAGTTAAGCAGCCTAAAAAAATTCCCTATGACAGCTATAGAATTGATAAAGACATGTTTTGCTATAAGATGAGAGCAATCGATGCATATGTAAATGGTGGCACACAAAATTAAGTGAAACCTCTGCCACATTCTCAACTTCCTTCTCATCAGGCAATCGCATAGCACAATAGTGCACGGTTCAAGCATCATACTCAACCCTCAATCTAAACATATAGCATCTCCAATGAATCAAACAACTGAAAGCCATGAACTTTCTTCCCATTATGAGCTACTTTGCCTATGTCTAGTTCTAATCTATTGGTTCGCCTGCTCAAAAGCTCATCTACAGCCACCAAAACCTCGATTTCGAAATCCTAACGATGTGAAATGTAAACATTCAGGTACCATAGTGACAACTCCGCGCTTAGGCTTCGAACTGGAGATATATAACGGATTAAGCGATTCGGAACGAAGCTTGGCACCGCAGAAGTCACTAGAGATGCTTCCTCCGGTATACGGGGAGAATAAGCCATTCGAGAGAGAAGCTCTGAGAGAAGAAGATGACGAACATCTCACTTTAGATCTCAGGTTGCGTGTCGAAGACGGGATTATCGCTGACGTACGAGCACGGAGCGTTGTGAAGCTCGTTGCAGTCGCTGCTGCTGCTACCTCCATTTTTTCTTTTTCCTTTGTTGCAGAGAGAAAGAGAGAGTGGCTCGTCTGAGACCCCGAAACGATAACGAACGTTCTGTGTCAAATTGGGCCACCTAATATTATTAATGGGCTATAAATCTTCAAACAATAGGCCCTTTCAGTTTCTCTATGGACCGGGAATTTATACCGGTTTCGAAAACCAATTAGAACCGGTTACGAGAGACAGTAGCAAACAAAACATCCACCACAGAGAATCTTCTGTCGTATTATGAGTTTTATAAACAAACCAAATGAGTGAAGCACTGAAACCTGAATCGTTCCACTAATCCTCAGCGAAAATGCGTTCACTTCACCTAATCTCCTTCTTCTTCATCATCATCATAAGTAAGTATGAATCTTTAGATTCTTCACCGGTTGTTAAAGCTTCGAAAAACGGTGATGGGTTTTGTTCAGCGCCTTCGATCATTGAATCGGACGAGAAGCCGAAACCCATTTACTGGAAAGTCACGAATCCAACACTCTCTCCTTGTCACCTCCAAGGTTCAAATGTGTTTCCTTTAAAGTGATCCCTCACTTTCTAGCTTCGTGTCACTGAAAGTTCGATACTTTTGTTGGTTAAGTTCGATTTTTCTGTTTTTGGTCGAGTTTACTTGGATTAGTGCAAAAAGCTCTTAACTTCTGATCAGTTATGTAAGCTATGGAAGCTTATAGTTCAGTTCTTTGGATACAGATCCGTCTTTTTCTGAAAAGTTGACCCTTTTTAGTATGTTTAGATTAGTTTTAATTTGGCGTGGAGCATTCTGCATTTGGACCTTTGTATAGTGTTTTTTTAAGCAGAAAGTTTCTGATTTTGTAGACTTGCCGGGTTACACAAGAAGTGTATACAAACGAGATCATGCGTTAATAACACCGGAAAGTCATGTTTACAGCCCTTTACCTGACTGGTACCATACATCTCTTTTCTTTGTTTTTGATTGCTACACACACAAGGCTACTAGTCTAGTCCTTGAGCTTACTTACTTGTTGCTTAAATTTGACAGGACAAACACATTAGGGGCGTATTTGATCACACCTGCAATGGGTTCCCACTTTGTCATGTACTTTGCCAAAATGAAAGGTCTGTTATCAATATCAAGTTCTTGAGATTCTCCTTCTTATATTCTTTCTTTTGGACTATGAACTAGCTTTTGTGTACATGAGTGAGCTACTTGACCAATCTCGTTGTTACTAGAACATTCAGTGATTTAAGGTTTAGAAATTTGCGGCGTTATATAATAATCTACTCGTAGAATTTTTGTAATCGTCTAGCTGACCTTACTACTATCTCTTTCAGAAATGTCAAGTTCAGGTTTACCTCCACAAGACATAGAGCGGTAATGTTACTTATATAAGCTCTCTCTTTCTTTCTTTAACATAAGCTTGTACTTGTCGTCTACATTCTTCTGCTTATTAATTCCTTTGATTTATCTTAAATCTTCTTCAAGTCTTGTATTCGTGGTTGAGGGTGCTGTGACACTGACTAATACTTCCAGTTCCTCAACAAAATTGACGGTATAAGTATTCTTCTGATTACATTGTTTGTACCAAACTTGAACGGGAATTGGTTGCAAGATATCTCCATTAGTTTATTAATTTTCTGCTGATAATCCATTTTTTTCCTGTAGGTTGATTCATATGCATACCTACCTCCAAACTTTCATCATTCCCTAGACTGTGTCGAGTCTGCAACACTTGTTGTCTTCGAGCGGAGGTTCTTCTCCTTCCCCTTGATTTAACAAGAAATTTTCAGATCTCTCTACGGTTTTGTAACTTTAAAACTCCTCTGGGACTGCTACAACTCTAGATATGAACGTCTAGGGACTCACACAACAGAGCTTATCGTTGGCTCCACAGACAAGCAACCACTACTTGAGACTCCCGGTGAGGTAAGTGTACAAAACTTCTCCACTTTCTCATTTATCTAAACTTCAAGATGTAGATTCTAATTAGTCTTCTCTGAAACCTTAACAGGTTTTTGAGCTACGGAAACTTCTCCCGGTCTCCCTTGCTTATGACTTCAACATCCATGTAAGCACTTCGTATGAGCATCTAAATGAATCATTTCGCTTCGTGAGGACCTCTAAAGTTTGGTTACTGTGTTGTTTCTGTCATATGCAGATAATGGATTTTCATCCTGGAGAGTTTCTCAATGTTAAGGTACATAACTGTTTAGATTCAATACCATAGGGATCTTGATACCAGCATTTGCTCGTACTGTTCTTCTTCCGTTTAGTATAATTCTTCTCAAGTGATTTTGGAATGTTATATAGGAAGTTCACTATAATCAACATGGTTTGTTGCTTCTGGAAGGCCAAGGCATTTATCGTTTGGGAGATAACTGGTATGCACTACTACTGTACTAATAAATCGCAAATGTGATATATACATAAGTAGATTACTTCATGTGATCTTAGGTATCCAGTTCAGACCGGTGATGTTATATGGATGGCTCCTTTTGTTCCTCAGTGGTAAGCGACTGCCCATTATTTGAAATTTGTACTATGTTCAAACCGTTGCAAGAACCAAATGCTCTTGGAACTGTTTCCTGATAACCTGAAAGATCACTGGACCACACACACTCTTAGCTAGTTGTTTGTTTGTTTCAGGTATGCTGCGCTTGGAAAGACTAGGTCTCGCTATTTGTTGTACAAAGATGTGAATCGGAACCCGCTGTGATCAAAGATCCAAGTGAATTGGTGAAGAAGAGTTCTTTGCACAAGAAGCCAGAATCTTGTTCTTTAGCTTTCAAGTCTTAAAAGTCTCATTCTTGTGCATTATTCCAAGCATCAGCTACTATTGTTTGAATGAAGAAAACTAATTTGAAAATGTCAGTTGCCTCTATACTGCTTTCGCCATAGTTTTTATATATCTTGTTTTCTTCGACATGCATAACCTAAACCAGGAGAGGCATTAGATCAACCACAGACTCTTAGGACCCTAAAACTATTCATTCCCAGCCCAAAGATTACAAAGATCAAGGCGAAACCATTCTCATTCAGATTCATTATGGCTCATTAATACACAAACGATCATATTCATTGGACGCTCAATTCAAAGAAGCTTACAGAAGGCAGGTCAGCCATGGCTTTATAAGCCCACCTTCTCTTTCTATCGTAAAAGACCATCAGTTTCCAACTGCTGCATGTTCATCTAAGTTGTGTCATTTGTTTGGCATTTCAGAACGTTAGTCTAGCTCAGTATACGAGCCTTTAGGAAAGCTCATCACCTCTCACTGTATCTTGAATTAGTTCTTAAGATTCTAATCAAAAGCTTGTGTTCGGATGAATCACCATCCTAAAGAGATCATCGATTATCACCAATCTTTAACCTTTTCCACATTCGAAGTTATAAACTCTTTAACTTCCAAAATTATTTAAAAAATATTGTCCACAAAATTTTCCAGATTTATGTACGTAAACATCTAAAAACATTGTAAGACAAACCAACCTTTACCATTTGGATAGTGATTGTAAATACCCTAATAGCATGTATTATAATATCTCTTCCAACTATTTCTAGGAATACATTTCCAGTAATGATTTTCGATATTCTAAATACTTTTACATATTATCAAACTTATTATACTTCCCAAATGAACAACAGATCTAGTCAAACACTATATTACATCTTTCCTTGATTCTTCATATATAACTATTAATAAAATCTTTCTTGATGGCACCAATTGATATAATTTGGATATGGAGAATTTAAAAACGTGGTCCACCAACAAAGCAGCCGCCACTTCCACCACCGGGAGGACGTCAGACGCTAATAACTTCTCGCCGACGATGACTGTTCATGACATCACCACCTTCCCTTTTTCCCAAACCGGAATATTGGAAATACTCCACTTGTCTTTGCTCCTCCTAATTAAGCTCCTCCTCTCTTTATCTCTCACTCACTCACTTTTTCTAATCACTTTCTCTAAAGCTATAATTAGTGGTCTCGACACAAGTCATTGGTTCCCACTTATGCAATTAATTAACATCAATGTTTTGTGAATGTGTGTTAAAACGATTTATATAACAACAAACTTATCGGTTGCAAATTCTGGTTAATTTATTCAAAATTGTCTTAGACAAATGATTATATGGTTAAATTCATGGATGCCTTTTCATGTATGGCAGACCACCTTGGTTTAATTATATTTGATGACATGTTAACTTTAAACTTTCCATGTTACAACAATATTATTTTGTTTTATGTGCAAAAGATTAATTAAGGTCAAAATGTCTGATATATAATCCACGATATAAATATTTGTTTGGAAATTTTGTTAGGTACTTATTTTGTATTTTTTTTTTTCTCAGTTGCTTTTAAATATTTCTTATTTGATTTGTGCTTTACGCAATTTGAGTTTTTGTTTTCTTTTTTTTCTTGCAACCGAACTTGGCTTGGACCCATGCTATATCCTTTGTGTGATAAGAATTTATATCTCAAATACGGTGCCAAAAGAAGAAATTTCTAAGAAAAAACAAACATTTGGTACGAGAATGCATGTAATGAACTAATTATCAGGTTGATTAATAACACTGAAAATGGAACAAAAAAATAAACAAAATACAAACTTGAAGACCGTGAACAAAAACTTGTTGTCTTGTAGTTTAGGGCCCTGTATATAGTAGTATTGTTGCTGTCTTACAATCCAAATTCAGACTCGTATGATGCATGTTGTTGATAAAAACATGTAAACTGTTTAAAAGCCATAAATCAATTAGACTATCATAATACAAATCATTATTAACTAAAATCTATGACTTTACAACACTAGCTAGGGTTCCAATAAGACAAATAGATAAATCCATCATATTTTATTGTCAAGTATATAAATCAATTTAATTGTTTGGGTTTGGAGCTTCTACCCGATTTTCATCATTAAGAGTAATCAAACGCTAATCCAAATTAGAAACCGCCAAATGATATACATTGTTCGTTAATATTGTCTAGAACCTGTAAATTTATAAGTTTCTTTTTGAGAAAAATGAAAAAGAATTTCTTAAAGGACATTTTTAAAGTCCTTGAAGAACTTCTGGCAGTGAACCATTTTCTTTTAAACATCAGTTAAGCTTAATACAAGTCATGGTTGCCCACAAAGAGAAGAGGACATATGAAAGTCAGCACAACCCACGATTACAATCAAGAGATAAACATAGTTCTTTTTAGAAATGTGTAAAGTTCTTAATGTAACTTCACTTCGTTGAATAATTATATACATTATAAAATATTCCATATTATTAATGAAACCCTAAGAAGAATTGTAAATAATAATAATACTAATAATAATAATCATAATAACAATAATAATAATAAGAATAATAAAAATATTAATAATAATAATAACACAGTACACAATAAAACTATCATAACTTTTGATATCTTAATCATAAAATGTAAATTTTACAGTTTGTTGAGGCCGGAAGTTGAATTTTACAGTCTAATGTTAATACAACAAATACATTAATCACTATGATTCTCAGTTAGCAGTTGGTATCTTGGAATGTATATGATTCGATGAAACATATGGATCATGATCCATGTATCGTAATTTATTTGATTTTCGAGATACAAAAAGTTACATATGAATACCAAAAAATTCACATCGATCATATATATATATATAGAAGTCAGGATATATATCGGATATTCCTTTATTCGATATACAATATTGCAACCTAATTAATCATTTTCTCCAACTGTAACCTCGAAGGCTAGAACCTTGAAATGGATTTCACCATTATTACGATTACTAGGGTAATGATGAAGTTATAGTGATGATTTCACCAGCAAATGGTGTCTTTATGTATACAAAGTTTGAAAATATTACTATTATTAAAATTTGTATTGTGAATATATATATATATACTATTGAAACACCTATATTGCTTTGTGAGTCCATCCATTCCAAGAATAATATGTTTTAGTAAAATTTATTACCTATATATTTGATATACAATAAGCTTACATTCAAAATTACTAAACCGCATGACTTTATTCAGTCATTGTGTCAATCCACTGTCCACACTTGAAAATCGTTTAATCACTGGGAATGCAAGTATAAACAGATGATTCTAATACTAATGCCTATTAAACTCAAAGCAAAAGAGACTAAGACAAATTATTAAAGCAATTTAAACACTAATCAAACACACAAAACAAGTAAATAAAATAAGAAAATGACAAATAATACTAAGAACTCAAAGCAAATGGTTAAGCAAGAAGTTTTTTGATATACGTAATTATATGAATGATCAATTTCTGATCTAGGATGTTATCACAATCAATCAGTCAGTTATATTCCTTTAGCCTAGGATCACTAATCTAAACTGATCAATTTAATTACTTGGCATTAACTTTGATAAAACATAAGCTATAATTCATGTATTCCGAATCTTAGACTCAAACAGTCATAGGATGAGGTGGTTTGTTGGGTCTCCTCCATCATATGAAACGTCCGGTCTATAAGACACAGGAAGCCAACTGGCCTAGAAGTGCAGCATAATTTCTGGTAGTGGATCAAACTCTAGAAGCGACTTGATGTAGCTTTTCTGCCCCTGGTTCTAACACCCCACCACCGTTGGGTTATTAACTATGATAATTAGATTAAACATCAATTTTCATTAGTAAGATCAAAACCTACTAACCACCTTATGAAATTCAGTCAAACAATTCATTGAACATCAAACACATTGGACATGGAATCATATAAGTTCTAGCTCAGCTTGGCATAAGCTAATTTAACATTAAGATCTTCTCATAAATAAAGGTAACAATCTAGCTGTAGATATCCTAAATCAATCATCTTAACCTACCTAATTCAAAAACTTTAAAATGACTACTCACTAATCTCTGTAAAACATAAATATTAATGAAGATAATTTGCATAATTAGATTAAAGATAATAAAAAATCGCATAAACAAGAGATTATCCACATGTTCTTAGTTTACAAAAAATAAATAAAAGAATGTTCCTGCAACTAGATTAATTAAGCACCAATTTATAAAGAATGCATATAAAATTGGGTCAATCTAACACGGGCATTTCTCTTATCAACCGCTGTCGCTCCTGTCTTCGAGTAGTGGATGCAGGACGACTCCAAACGGTCTGCTCATAACATCCATCGTGAACCGGCTCACGGCCCTCGTGCTGTAGTGTTATAGTATTCTTTGATAAAGGAATGTCTTTCATATTTTAAATAAAAAAGTATAATATTTGCAGATGTTATTGATTATGAGAACTGAAATATATATCATCTAATATAATAACAAATTAAAGTTTAATTAAATAAATTGATGATATGTCACAATTTAAAGATAAAAATCAATGAAGTGTCATTATATGAAGAGACTCCAACTCTTCTACTTTATATATAGATAAGTATGTATATGAGAATATCTAGTTGTAGAACATCAACACAGTTTTTTAACTGGCTGATATATTATTTATTCATATGCAACTTAAAAGTATCACGTTGTAAAAATTCGTGTAATTGGATTGGAATAGTTTTCTGGAAAGACCAATCACGATATTTAAAATAATAGATGAATGAAGTACTTTCGGTTCATGGACCGGAATATCAATACAATGTTTATTTTGAGTGAGTGGATGAAAATTTTAGGCAATCTTAGGACCATGATAACGGAGGAGTGGATGAAAACGTTTGATGAAGCGCTTTAGCTTTGTGGTGCCACTTTCATGTACAAATGTCAAATCACTGATCATAGTTATTAGTTTATGAAACAGATTACATATTTTATGAGTTATACAGAACATATCCGGCTTCGATCCCTTTTGAATTCTAGAATACCAAAAGCTTACGGATACAATATATAGAGTGCAATTATACGAATACATGTAGTAAAATCAAGATCAAGTAGTCATTTCCATTTAGCAAAAAAAAAAAAAAGTAGTCATTTCCGATATAAATGTATTAGCTATATTAAAACTATTAATCTATAAAAAAAAATTATTTTTTTGCTATACCAAATATATGCTCACCATAATAAATATAAATTATATGATATAATATGCCACTATTCTTTCCGATACAAAATAATATTTATACAGTTTTGAACCTTTTCGGTCACTTGGTGATTTCATTTTGTTCCTTAAGATATATATATATATATATATATGCAAGCAGAAATACTTTACACGTTGATGACATGACACTTTTAATCTTAAGAATATATTCAAGAACATCTCCAGGTGTGTTAACATAGCTTTTCGTATAAGACTAATAAGAAATATTTCCAGGTGGTATGACCCATTTAATTAGGTTAAACGGAGACTCTACCTTCAGTCACTTAATAAACCACAATATGCATTTATATGCTCCACAGACACATGTCCGTGACCCACTATTACATATTTTACATTACACAACATATTTATCTATATAGAATTCTGTATATATATATATATATATATATATATGTACATATTGTTTCATCGCCTTTAAAAGATTTTGGAATAATAAATTCTTAAAGTATGCATAAATTTTATCTTGATATATACAAATGTTGTTAAATGTTCTTCAAATTCCGCTGCCTGATTAAAAAGAAATATACTGCACTGGCAATTAGTAATAAAAATAAAGGCATTATAGCAATTGTTATGCCCTCCACAAACAGAAATGCATAAAAAGAATTTCACTTTCTCTTGCTTTAATTTGTTTATTAATATATAGTTTTGTGAAATATGCTCATGACCGCTCTAATAATCAAATGTAGTTTCCATTTCAAAATCAGAGCCATCAATATATATACACCAGTCATCGTAACGATTCATCTATAAAGATTGTAAATAATGGTTGGATTGTCAAAGAGCTCAGAAGTATTGTTTATAGTTTTGGAAAATGTAAACAGGATCATTACTGATGCGCGTCCATCTTCAAAATCGTCGTTAATTATATATTTTAGGCGAATAAAATAGACATAATTTAACGTATTGCACAAATGTTCTTAAGATCAAATATGAGGTCCTTTGATTTTGATGTCATTTGTGCGTATAGAAGATTATTTTTATCTAGACAAATGTTAGATTTGGTATATTTTAATTATCTGAGGTGGAGTTACAATTTTTTTAAGTTAATTAGTTCTGCTCCATGATAATACTGGTTGCTGCATTAGATACGCACACGCACTGTCGAGATCTGGATGTATGCTCGTCGACTGACTGTTATATGTAAATTTCTATAAAGGACAAATACTCTTTATCCAAAAATATATTAACATTTGAATTTAAAATTTATTGATTATTGTTTAGAGTTTAATATTAAAAGGGTGATGTCGGTTTATAAATGTTTTATAAATATTTGAAAAAATTGGTTTAGTGGTTTATAAATGACAGTTTATAAATATTTTATAAATATTTATAAAAATAATCATTTATTAATGATAAATTTGAAAAGTGATATCGAACTTATGGTATAATTAAAATTTTCTCAAAAATATATAGCCATACTCCTGCCTCCGTTGCAAATGAATGTGGAGGTAAAGAAATACTACACTTGTTATGATACTACAGTTAATTTTTCGTATAAGCTAAACGACGCGATACACTTAGTGATTTGTCTAAGATAAGAGACACAAGGACAAACTATAGCTAAGAATAATGATCAAATGAAGGCAAACAAAGAACATGTATCATCATTTAGGAGTATATTAAATAGTAGAGAAGAAATGTTTGTATGAAAGAATAATGGACTAGTCTGAAGTATTGTATACCAAAGTCGCATTAGTATATAACCAGTGGGATAGAGCTCTTTTTATTCCATTAACCGCAATGGGTTGATAATTAACAAGTGATCCACTAAATTTCCACTTAATTAATTAACATAGGAATGTAGGGTCGTTAGCAATATTCTTTTTAACAAAAAATTATTTGCAATATTCTTATTTTTCTTCTTAATACTTTTTAACAACGTTACTCAAACGATATATAATCACACTATATATTAAGGCATATGGTTGCTTTTGTAGGTAGAGGAAAATATGTTTGCACATTCAAAATCTGATATAGCACATGCACAAATGCAGGTGATGTATGGACAGTAGAATAAACAGCAGGCATCATAATGGCCAGGAGATGGTCATGAAGATAAATAGATAATCTAGTTAAAAACAGAATATCTTTTTGTTATAAAACTGACTCCATTAGCTGAAATATGATTGAATTCTATACATACTTTTGAATATTATAAGTTTTACATAAACTCTTAAAGTTTCATGTATTTTTGGGTTCACTGAATGCATACTGGATAAATATTTTATATTTATATATATTGCTATGCAGAATCAAGTTCAACGATGCGTTCAAACAAATATTTAAGTTGGGGTTATTATTATTAATAGCTAGATGCTTAGTAAAGATTAGAAATGGAGTAAGACAAAGATTTTCCTCAAGTACCATTCATCATCATGATAAACTCATAATACGAGAATTTGGTCATTCGAACTAGGAAAGGCTGCAGATGCATGTGCTTGGTTGGTGGTTTAACAAATAGGCTAAAAAGGTAATATATATCATGTGTTGACGTGCTGTTGGACCAGTGGTTTAGAGAATGGGGGTAGGAGGGTAGCTTCACTGTAACCAGTGAAAAAGGACATACAAGTACTTTATCAATAAAGCTTTATCAATATCCATACTAATCTTCCTTGTATGTTCTATTATATATACCCGGACCTTACTTTTCTACCATCATATGAACGAGAGAGCTAGCAAAGAACAGAGCATGTCAAAGTACTTTCACAGCCTCTCACAAACACCACACAGGCTCAAGTCCAGGATGCTCGCCACCTGGACTCCCGACCAAGAGGTCAACCAAGTTCGACTCCGTTCAGGCGCCGACATGAAGCGCAAGCTCCGGTGGTTCGACCTCGTCTCTCTCGGCGTCGGTGGAATGCTCGGAGTCGGTGTCTTCGTGACCACCGGACCCGTCGCACGTGACATCTCTGGTCCGGCAGTATTCATTTCCTACATGATCGCTGGTTTCTCGGCACTTTTGTCCTCACTCTGCTACACTGAGTTCTCAGTTAACGTCCCTGTCGCCGGTGGAGCTTTCAGTTATCTCCGAGTCACTTTCGGTACACAAACATATTTCCATAAATACTTTCTTGTTTCTTTATATTTTTTGATGTTTGGTTTCCAATTAAAAAAATTTAAGACTAAGGCGTTAAAAAGCAAAAAGGCTAGAAACATGATTTGTAAGGTAAGTTACTTTATGTGTTTCAAAAAAAAAAAAAAAAAAAAAAAAAAAAAAGGTAAGTTACTTTANGTAAGGTAATTTTTAATGAAATCTTGTTTTCTTATTTTAAAATTTGTATCATTTGGTGTGATTTTTTTGTTTGTTTTTCCGACATTTTTTTACCTATACAAATATTAATATTTTGTGAACAGAATAAGACACGTAAATAATACTAGTAGTTGTCAGCTGTCGCAGTCAGAGAGATCTAGAGAACATGGTACTTGGATACGATATTCCTTTCTGTTCATCATCATATGCTATCTTTGTCAGAAGAAAAGTACTGACCATTCAGAGTTAACTTTTCCTTTAGCTTTTTATATTAATGGTTCTTTTTGTTATTATTTAATATAATAGTCTCTCTCTTAAAATGCAAGATTACATGAAGGAAAATGTACTTCTACATTTTCCATTTTACAAGCCGTTTAATTTTCTGGAAAAAGAGTGTATATTTACATTGAGGATAAGTGCATCCGTGTTAAAAGTCTCTCAAAGAAAATTTCTCACCAAAAATTATAATATATTAAACTTTTCAAATTTTACAAAACATTATTAAAAAGAATTGACATAAAAACCTTTTTGTTAAATTTTTTTTTTTTTGATGAATTTTTTTTTTTTGAGAGACTCCTAACTGGATAGCCTAAGATCTCTAATAAATATATCTATAAACACTTGGGCCAGGTGAGTTCATCGGGTATTTTGGAGGAGTCAACATACTATTGGAGTACGTTTTGTCAAACGCAGCGGTTGCTAGAAGCTTTACGGAGTATATGTGTACTGCGATTGGCGTTTCTGATCCAAACGCTTGGAGAGTTAAAGTAATTGGTCTGGCGAAAGGTTACAATGAACTTGATTTTCCTGCGGTCGTACTTGTTCTTCTCCTCACTCTTTGCCTTTGTCATAGGTACTATAATTTTTGTCAAAGTCATAGGTACTATATTAACCAATGAAAGTAATAACTCATCCACGTAAGCTTTCATATTTTTTTTTTTAATAGTTGTTAAATAATCGAGCAGTTCCCGCAATCGGAAACTCATATACTTGACCAACAATAGTGTTAAGATAGATTGAACATAATATTGTTTAATACTCCCCCCGTGTTTTAGATTTTTTTTTTTTTTTTTTTTGTATTTTCAGTGCAAATGTTAGATTTTTAAAAAAGTAATTTTATGTAATGTTATTTGACAACTTTATAATTGTGCTAAGGGCAGGATTATCCGGGTCTCTTAAGGGGGTTTTTTGCACTGTTCGCAGACCCCATTAACATGTGGGGCCCGTGAACAGTGCAAGAGACGGTTCTTAAAACTCTTAAATAAGAACCGTCTCTTGCACTATTCACGGGCCCCGTTGACACGTGTCGGTCCGCGATTGGTTAATTTTTTTTTTTTTTTTTTTAGAAAAACAGTAAAAAGCAAAAAAAAAATAAATAAATAAATTAAGAGACCCCTTTTAAGGTCTCTAGGATAATCATGCTCTAATGAGCCAGTCCATATATTTTGTTCTGTTAATAAGTTTATTCAATTGGTTTTAACTTTTTCTCCAACCCTCTTTTCTTCAGATAAAAATATTAACTAAAATAATTTAAATATTTTAATACTATTAAATTACTTCATTAAATTTCAATATTTAAAGAATTTGAACCATTTAGAAATAAACATATATGTCATCAGGATTTAACCGGTATTTCACAATATCTGATTTAGAAAATCATTAGTACTGTACTCTCTCGTATTTTTTTTAACTATTGGGTTATTCATTAAATTTGGTACATATATATAACTAAATAATACAAATTGATTGTTTTATTTCTAAAATTGTGTTAGCACGAAGGAAAGCTCCATGCTGAACCTAGTGATGACAGTCTTCCACGTAATATTCTTCGGGTTTGTAATAATCGCCGGATTCTGTCACGGTGACGGAGTGAAGGCGCTGGTGGAGCCTCGAGGCCTTACTCCATACGGTGCTCGCGGAGTGGTTAACGGAGCTGCCGTGGTGTACTTCAGCTACATCGGGTACGACACCGTTTCCACTCTTGCGGAAGAGATCCAAAACCCTTCCTTCAGTCTCCCCGTCGGAATCATCGGCTCTGTCTCCGTCGTCTCCGTCCTCTATTGCCTCATGTCTCTCGTACTCTGCGTCATGGTTCCCTACAATGAGGTATAATGTGGAAAGTTATTTTTTTTTTACTGAAAAGAGTAATAATGTCGAAAGTTATTTTGTGAAGATTTTAGTTATTTCATCCATTTCTGAATGTGATAACATGCACGTCCAGCAAGTATATATATATAATTAAATATAATTTTACTTTCTAAAGGAATATTGAAAAAGCATTATTGACCAAAGGCATCATCAACTCCAAAATTTTATTTTGCGTATTCTGACTCAAAAATATGTAACTAAAATTTATTTTTTAATTATTTTTAAATGCAATTTTCTTAAATAGCCATTTTTAAGGTTTTGTCACAAAATAGCCTTAAAAAAATAAAATGACCAAAATAGCATTTTTTTTTTTGAAATTTTCAATTTTTTTTTTTTTTGAAATTTGAAACTCTATCCCCAAACCCACCCATTTACTCTAAATCCTAAAGTCTAAATTAGTTAATCCTAGGGGTACAAATGCAAAAAAATAAAAAATTTAGCTTCTAAAAAAATTATTTTGGTATTTTTCTTCCTTAAGAACTATTTTTGTGAAGAACAAATTAAAAGAGATTATCTAAGTGAATTTTTCTATTTTTTTCTTTATTAACATCATTTGAAACATTTAAACATTACTCCAGTAACCCACTGACTCTTGAAAGAGAAAAAAAAAATCGTTTGTCTTTGACATCAGTTATCATGAAAAACAAGTGTTAACCTAATCCTTTGACATGAAAAAAATAATGTTGTAGATATCAAAGAGCGCGTCGTACGCGGTTGCATTTCGGAGGATCGGGTGGGGTTGGGCAGGGAACGTGGTTGGTGCAGGTGCCAGTCTAGGGATCGTGGCATCGCTTTTGGTGGCGATGTTAGGGCAAGCCAGATATCTCTGTGTGATCGGAAGAGCCAGACTCGTCCCTTCATGGCTCGCCAAGGTTCATCCTTCTACAGGAACTCCCTTCAACGCTACTCTCTTTCTCGGTAATATCATTTTAACCAATTCCTAAACTTTAAAAACTATGGTGGGTTTGGTTGATAACACTATGAAATGTAGACTCATTATATACATTAATATAAAATAGTAAAAATAAGTACTCTTATAAATTAAGTATATCTATAGTAAAAATAAGTATATTTATCGTAACATTGCGAAAATTTATAACTAATGTAAATAACTATAAATTCCATTTAACACTAAGGTTTTTATAATGTGTGTGTGATTTCAGGCATATGCACAGCTACAATTGCGTTATTCACCGATTTAGAAATAGTGATGGAGCTGATTTCACTAGGAACGCTCTGTGTTTTCTACCTAGTCGCAAACGCTCTTCTCTATCGCAAATACACCTTAACAGGCCAAAACGCACCCTTTCACACACTCTCGTTCCTCGCCCTCCTCTCTTCTTTCTCGCTAGCGTTCTCCCTCTGGTGGAAACTGAACAAACCGTGGTGGGGACTGACGCTATTTATCGCGATCACAATAGCGATCACTGCGTTTTTCCAATACCACACGTGGTCGATCTCGTCTACGGCTAATAAGAATCTTCTGACACCTTCCTATCCCTCCAAATGGTCGGTTCCGTTCATGCCGTGGCCAGCGGCAGCTTCAGTGTTCCTTAACGTTTTTCTAACGACAACACTGAAAACTGTGTCGTTTCAGAGGTTTGCGATTTGGACGTGCCTTGTAACGATGTTCTATGTGTTCTATGGCGTTCATAGGACTTACGAGGCGGAAGAGATGGGTAGAGGAGTAGAGGTTGTTGAAACTCATGTGACTAGCTCGAGGGTGCAACCGGAAAATTTGGACAATGTTCAAATGGCAATTCCTTAAATCTGTATATTTAGGAGGTGTTATTCAATCATTGATTTACAATTAATTATTAATGTTTTGTAATTTATCAAGTTTTAAAATTTTAAGATAGTTTAATTTGAAATTTTGTAAAATCTCTGCAGTATGCCTTGGATTTTGAATCCACTCATTTATTCATATAACTGCATAAGAGACGATTTGAAATCAATTGAAAATACAAAGAATTTTATAATCTTTTGAAAGTTGAATAACACTAGATTTTAAAAACTGGATTTAAATCATTCATTGAATAACACTAGATTTTAAAATAGAATTAAAAATCATCATTCGAATAATAGTAGATTGTGTTTAGAATTAAACTCTATTAAAATACATGAATTAATAACACCCTCTTAGATTATTACTTTTTCGTGTGTTGAGTTAAGAATAGAGAAAACATCCATGAAAACTATGAACTTTCAAATTAAAGCTAAAAAAATCTTCGACTCATGTTTGAGGCAAAAAAGTCTCTAATTTTCAAATTGGTCATTTTAACTTCCGTATTTTGTTAACTCGGTTATTTTAAAAACTCAAATAGTCAACTGTTAAAATCAATTAAAAATAAACGTTTGTTAACTCTCTAAACAATATCATTTTAAAAACTTGATTAATACATTGATCAAACGACGTCTTTTTGCTTCTTTAAACATTTAAAACATCTCTTTCGTGAAACCAATGTGAAGTGAAACCAATGTGAAGAAGATGAAGTTGATTTGGAGCTCTAGTTTCACAAAAGTGATGCTTTCAGTGTTTATATAAGCAAAAAGAGGTCATTTGATCAATGTTTTAATCAATTTTTAAAATGATGTTGTATAGAGAGTTAATATATGTTTATTTTTAATTAATTTTAACAGTTGACTATTTTGACCAATATTTGAAAGTTGATGATTTTTTGGCTCAAACATGAGTTGAATATTTTTTTTACTTTAATTTGAAAGTTTAAAGTTTAAACTGACCGATTTCTCATTAAGAATATCATAGTAGACGCGTAATTTATGTGGATTTACAAAACAATTCAAATGATTTCAAGTGAATTATGATTAATTCCCATAAACATCAAAATCTTTATTAACATTCCTCTTTATTTATTTATTCTTTGGTTACAAATGAGGAAAAAAAAACTTTTAATTCTTCATTATGATTATATATATATGAGTTGGAAATGTCATTCTTGTTTATAAATTCAACTCAAATAAACTTTCTAATTCAATCAAAGTAAAAAAAAAAATCCTAACGATTACACCGTTGAACCCTTGAAAATTCTGAATCTTATGTGATCAAAGCGCTGAGACAGAGTGGAGATATTTTATCATGAATCATGTTCTCAGATGATATATATGCATCTAAATCCCAAATGACTTATCACCATTAAAGATTCTCAAAATCACAAAGTTATACTATTATTATCTTACAGATTAGAGCGTTGAGTTTTCAAAAGTTCCAAATCTTCTGAAATATTTATGATAAAAGCACTGAGACAGATGAGAAATTATTTTATAATGAATCATGTTTCTCAGATGATATAATATGATTCATATCCCAAATTTGCTTATCACCATTCGCGATTCTCAGAATCACAAAGAAAAACAAAACTTAATGATTCTTACCGAGAATAGATGTGAACCTAGGTTGCACGAGTATGTGAGCCGTACCCATGCATGTACATGTATCTATATTTTTAAAACTTTTCCGTTATCTCTCTCCATTTCTGTCCATGTCCCCATCTCCGTTTCTGGTTCATGTATCAGTGCAACTTAACGTGTGAACTTTGGAAACTTTTTTTTCTAAAGTGAACTCTGGAAACTTGTGAAACGTTTCCGATCAAAGCCATGAGTTGTAAAAATCATTCTCGTTTTTTGTCAGTTTACTATATACAATCCAAATACGAAAAGATCAAGACTATTTTACGTTGAAGGAATCTAAATACCGACAATATAGGTGAAGAACTTTCGGAGCATTCACCATCGAGTTCCTGAGTTTGTTTTTTGGAAGAAATTTATTGTTATGATCTTCAGATGGGTTTTCAAACGAGATTACAGAGTAATAAGATGTTATAGTTAGCGTGTACATGCCCCATGTCCTGTTTGGAAAGTCAATTCAGGCAATAATTCTATCAAGAGAAGTAATTTATAACCACTTAATCAATTCTTATGCTGTTTGGAAAAATGTAACTTATATCATATAAGCATTCACATGTCACTAAATCAGTATCAAACCATTTGGACTTCACTTTATTTTCTTTTTTTCAATCCGTCAGAAGTGCATAAGTGTTTATTTTTTATTTATTTATACTAATTAAATATCTAAAAATATTTTTTAAAAATAAACCGCGAGGTTATTTACCGGTAAACCAATCACATTTTTTACTTAATGAGCAAACAAATTAGGTATTTTGTGATATAAAAGTCAATCTGATGATTTAATATAATAATTAAATAACTTTTAACGTTTTTTTTTTTTTGAATATAATGTTAAATTTATTCAAAGAAAAAAATTTTGTACATCATGTGTAACATGTTTTTTGGTAAACTATAAAACCTTTCTCTAAAGCTCAACAAAGCTTCTCTGTTTTTTGTTTAAAACTAAGTTTGATCTTGAGATGCAAACCATTGCTGCAAAAGAGCTCCATTCCTTTGATTTCCAGTCTCTGAGATGGATATGCACTTATTCTTTAACTTTAACGTTTAAAGTGAATGTAAATTATATTTTGAAAGTTTCTATGTAATTTTCCCCTGCTTAAATGAATATCTCAAAATCTTATTGAGAAATTATTTCTTGTGAACAGCCTCTCTCCTGCTTCTTCCTTTTATAGTTGTTCTTTTCTTTTGGTCGTAAGAGATTCTCTTGGCAATTCTTGATCGATAGTTTCAACGATTTATAATGGAAAATAAATTAATATATTTTTACAACATGCTAAATTGCGAGCGCTCTTATTCAAAGTTCCCTGATCCATATATCATCCATAATATGGGAAATGAGTGGCCTGGAAAGTAAGGACGACTTAAGGTCCATATAACACGCAGTAGACTTACCGGAGACTTTGTGGTTTGTACTCAGTCTTTTGGTTGCAGGAGCCAAAGAAAAAACTGCAGAGACAGAAAGGAGTTTGAACAGAGTAACTGATATGGCGTCTCAAAGTGTTGACATCTATGAGAGACTCAATATGGTGGCTCAAGATGGGGATATTGAGAAACTCTACGAGTTGATAGCAGAATATCCAAATATTTTGGAATACTTTGATCATGTGTCTTTTTGTGAGACGCCATTACACATTGCAGCTGAAAAAGGACAAACTCATTTCGCCATGGAGTTAATGACCCTTAAGCCGTCACTTGCTTTGAAGCTAAACGTCGCAGGTTTCAGTCCTATGCACTTAGCCCTGCAAAACAACCACATCCGAATAGTGAGAGGATTGTTGGCAATTGACAGTAGCTTAGCCAGCATCAAGGGAAGAGGAAGGATTACTCCTTTGCATTATGTGGCTCAGTTAGGTAATGAAGAGTTGTTGAGTGAATTTTTGTTTGCTTGCCCATCATCTGTAGAAGATTTGACGATTAAGTGCGAGACAGCTGTGCATATTGCTGTGAAGAGCCACCAGTTTATGGCATTCAAGGTTCTTTTAGGATGGGTTCGGAGAGTGAACAGGGAGGAAATCTTGGATTGGAAAGATGAGGATGGTAACACAGTTTTTCATATTGCTGCATCGATGAATCAAACTGAGGTAGATGTCTCTCTGATCATTTAGTGTCTCCTTTTTGATACAAATATGATATAACCTACTTTAAAACATGCACTTGTTGGTCGTTAGACATGTTCTGCTTCTCTATGAAAATGGTTATGACTTGCTCTTGTCTCTAATACGCGACTATGACTTAGATGGATCAAAATATTTTACATTAAGAGTTTTTGTAGGTTTGGAAGTTGTTGACAAAAAAGTTGTTTTGAAGTTTTTATTTTTAATATTAGTGTAAGTGTTTTCTTCTTCTAAGAGGTTATATGTTAAAAGTAAATAAGCTTTTTGGTTCCTATGCAAACTGTATTTTTCTAGGCTGGAAATGGTAGTTATCTTCTTGTCCAAGTTTTTTTGAAAATATTGTGTCATTGGCGAGCTTACAATGTTTTATCAAGTCTCGTATTGTAATCAATGTGAGATTCTAATAAGGTATGCACTCAACTTTCAGGTAATGAAGTTGCTACGTAGTACCGTTAACGTAAAAGCCAAGAACTTGGATGGTAAGACGGCAATGGACATACTCGAAACTTACAAGTCTCCTATTTTCCCCAAAGCAACTAGGCTTCTCCGCAGTGCTAAAGAAAGACTACTTTCTGGTCCCTCGATGACTCTTGCGGGATATTTAAGCAGAAAACCATCGACCATTGAGGGCAAAAACAAACTCTTAGGACTGAACAATTTGAGCAAGACCAGACACGGGTCTCGAGAATCAAGCGATTTCCGTAATGCGATACTAGTGGTGGCTGTACTGATAGTAACAGCCACATACCAGGCCGGTCTTAGTCCACCTGGCGGTTATTGGGAAGAAAACTCCCCTGGTGATGGTCACACAGCTGGGCAGATGACAATGTCTTTCAACCTTGCTTTATTTTTTTATATCTTAAACGGAATTGCCTTCTTCTCATCTCTATATGTGATTATGGTCCTCATAATTGGACTTCCCATGTGGATGGTCCTATATGGTTCAACAGCAGCTCTCGGGATGGCTAATTATGCATCGTACAGATATACATTCCCGCATTTAGATGGATCATTCGGGAATATCGCATTAGCCCTCGTGTGGTTCGCATACCCAGTGATTACAGGAACTTTGTTATTACGTTATTTCATGGCATTCATTTCCAACAAACGTCGCCGGCAAGGAGTAGACTTTCCTGCAAGGTACTTCAGCTCAGTTCAGGAGCTATAGTGCTAAACCCCTGAAGCGCTCAAATGTGTGTGACCTGTATTATCCGGAATCAGATTTCAAATGTGTTGCTCCTGTTTTGTTTTCCAAGTATTTGAACTCTTTTTGAAATTCTTTTAAAAATTATTATTTTAAATCTTAGTCTCTTCCTCCGTGGTGAGAGCAGTGGTCTTTGTTTCAGAATTGTCGTTAAAACCCGAGACTGCATCACTATTTCAGGCCATATGGCTTGATCTTCTTCTTTGCTTCCAGCAGTATACTTCTGTTTTGGTAAAGTGCTTCTTGTTTGTTGCCCCAATTCAACTTAGAGTATCCCATATCGGCATGTATAGACTTAAGGACGTGATAATAATGCATATCCTCCCTGTTCAAAAGCTCCTCCTCTGTAACTAGACGTATCTCTGCCGGTAGTGTAGGTATGCAAGTCTGCCTCAAGACTCCAAAAGAACCAAACTCTAATATGTTGGATGAGAGTTCCGGTGGTCTTGTGCAGTGGAACATTACATCAGTAGAGACTAGGACTATTGTAGAACTTGTGCAGTGGAATATTGATGATTTTCCCAGTTTAAATGTTATCATTAGAATCATTTCATTTACTCCTCCTGGTTCTGCATGTGATACTTAAAATAAAGTCGAAACTATTAGACAAGCTCTAACATCTCTATACATGTCCAACCATGGTATGGAGTGGGGTTCTTAGACCATGATTAACCGGAATTCTTAGGGTTGGATTTTTATCCTAATTTTAGAACCGTTTTTTAATTTTAAAAAAGAAAAAATTAAGAATTAGTTCTTAAATAAAACATTTAAGAATCGAGAGGAGTACCTCCAGATTTGTGAATGATTAACTAGAACAAACAAAGATTTACCTTAAGAGTAGAGTCTTTGCTACCACTTAAAAGCATCCTACTGTCGGGGGACCAACTGCAGTGGCAAAGCTAATTAATAAAATCTTTAGCGAGAGAAACAAAATCCTCAAGAAAAAAAAAAATAACCAACCAGATTTGATAAACAGATCCAACATGGCCTCGCAAAGTTGTAATAAAGTCCCCAGTGATACCATCCCATATCTTGACAGATTTAACAAACGATGCACTTGCAATCCACTGGCCATTAGGTGAGAAGCACACATGGTTTACAAGCTGCTGGTGACCGAACAAATGCTTTTTAGGTGGATCGCTAACATACTGATCCCAAAGAATCATGGTGAAGTCATCAGAACCTGAAACTAATCTTTCGCCATATTCTCCTTTTGCTTGGACGTATCTTTTGATTACATAACACACACGAAAAAGAGAAATGGCCCATCTGTTAGTTAATATCCATGAAGGTTAAAGTGGGCCTATTATAATTATTGGCCCAGCCCATAAGATGATTGTCTCCCGCTCTCAAGTCCTTTTTAGTAGCTCTCAGGGAAAACTAACAGAAAAAGATGCAAAGATCCTTCTCGTTGATCCAAACGGTGGCAATCTCCGGCGTATTCTCCGCCGTCTCTTGCTGTTGAGTGAGTGATTGCATTCATCTCTTCATCTCCTCTTTCCATTTCTTCTATTTAGGTTCATACTCTATGTTTCCGCTCGCGTAGGTACGGATTCATGTTCGGTAGAGAATCCGCGAGAAAAGAGCTCGGCGGTTTGATCGAAGAACTCCGTCGCGGAGGTTTCGATTCTTCTCCTCCTCCCGATTCGTGAGTTAACTACTCACAATTCCCCAGACGCTTCGATACGAAGAAAGAATCTCTTAAGTTTTGTTTTCGATTGTTCCATTTACGTTTCTTGCATTCTGGTTTAAGTAATTATTGTATAAACGATGTGTTATCAATAAGATTGTATGAGCATATAGTTTGAGATGAGACTTTGAAGATGAAAAGTTCATAGCATACACAGTCATATATAAGTGTACATCATCTTCTCAAGCTTTTAACACTATACTCTGCTTTGTTCTCTCTCTCATCTCTATTGTTTATTATTATATAAACTATATGTACCTATGTGGAAGTAGAAACTACACTAGAGCAGCCTCAGAGATCTTACTTCCGACAAACCCAACATAAAGATCACTTCCCGTTGTGTCTTCTTCAGAGAGTCTCCTCCCATGACCACCTTCCTTCATGTTCTTCACAAACTCCACCAACTGCTGCCAGTTTTGACCCTCGAACAGCCTCTTGTTCATCCTCAGGTACGTAAAAGCGGTTAACCCGTTTCCCGAATCCGACCTGTTCGTTGCAACCACTTGTCCGAACGCGCTTGAGTCGTATCTCTCTAACGCATTCTCTCCCGCTAGCTCGGTTCCAGCTTGCCTTGTCGCGTTCTGCACTTGCTTGACAAGACCTTCCGGGGAGCAGTTTGCGTGCTCGGGTTGTTCACCGTCTTTCATCTCCATGCAGGTGAAGTTTAGCACAACGCCGTGTTTGTTGAACATTTTGGCTATTGGGAGATACCCGTCGTGGTTTCTTGTGTTGTAGTAACCTGCCGTTAGCTCAGCAGCGTGTGACCTGGTGTTGTAGTGCCAGTGGATTCCTGCTACTTTTCCTGATAGCTTAGCTCCACTTCCTTGAAAGATTGCTTTCGCTGAAGACAGGAGCTTGTCTCCGTGTTCTAGTAGCTTCCCTGAGTACCACTCCATGAAAAACTTTCCATACTCGCTGTTCCATGTTCCGTCTCTCCTGAAAAACTCAGTGTCTTCCGGGAGGTTCTTGTACTCGCCGGCGTCATGCGGTCCACTTGTTCCCCAGTTTGTTTTCCCTATTGATTCAGCATACGCTTGAAGTGACGATTTCATATACTGCAAACCAAGAGGTATATATAAGTGTCTGGAGTATACAAGTAAGCACATAACTATACACTAGCACCTGACTAATGTTTTCTAATGAGTTCAAGGCTTAGGTTACCTTGTCATAGCACTGGAACTCTCCAATTCCTGGGAACCTCCATGTCCCATTACTCTCAGGGTATGATGGGTATCTCAGTTCTCCACAAGGTCCCATTCCCACTTGAATTTCCTGCACCACAAGAATAAATGTTGACACAACTTGATTAGGACACTGTATCAGCTCATGTCTCTCATATGAGTCTAGATTTGTGCTTACCGCAATAACTCCTCCTATGTAATTATCGAATCTTTCACGGAAGCTCCTCATGAAATCTGAGTAGACCTGGATAGGTGTTCTTCCTCTTAGAACAGGCACAGAGTCACACCCTAAGGAGATGTATTCAGGATTTCTTCTCCCAGATTTGTCTGTGTAGACAAGATCAGGGTTCTTGCTGATCTCTTCAAGCACCCATGGGGGCAAAGGAATACTATATTTTAAAGAGAAAAGTCATTAGCTAAGCTAGAATTGAGAGACAGAGATCTTCATATTCAAAAGGTGAAAACTAAAGTTGGTTTCATTACCTGCAAGAGTCTCCAACGTTTCCTCCACACTGATGGAAAGACATAACAACCTGGAGTTTGAGACCGTGCTTTTGAACCATCTGTATAAGCTCAGCATAGCCTTCCCAGTTATACTTCATAGGTCCATCTTTCTCAACCAATCCCCACCAAGCATCAACCATAACACCTTCCACACCAGCTCCTTTTAGAGCCATCAAACTAGCGTTCATGGCTCTTGGTTTGTTCAAGTGCCCTGACATTGTTACCGTGTCTAGTGGCAACATGACGAAAACCGGAACGCTGGAGTCGTTCTTGGGGTGTGGGTATGAGAGAACGTGGAGCTTCTCCCACCTCTCTGTGGTTTCACTTTCTGGCTTGAAGGTCTTCTCATGAGTGAACTTCATTTCCTTGACAGAGCTCTTTGCTTGGAACTGATAAGTTGGTGGCTTCGTTTTGGCAAAGGACATGTTTGAGGAACCTTCTTGGTTTCTTGAGCTTTTGGCATCTTTACGTTTGATTAGAGAACTCGAGGAATTCAGTGTTAATTCCATAGTTTTCTTACTCTCTTTGTTCAGTTGAGAAAATGAGGAGAGAGAGGATAGAAATGTAGGTGTTTGAGAGAAGATATGTTTGTGTGTTTGAGAGAAGATATGTTTGTGTGTTTGCATTTATAAAGAAAATTGGTTGGCTGTGATTTAGGGAGAACATATGGTAAAAGTGGAGAGAAAATATCATAAAGGTTGCTTAATTCTATTTCTTTTCACATATCACAATTGATCACAGTGGTTCATGCACCAATCAAAGTGAAAAAGTGTAAATGTCACGTTGACAAACGCAGATATCTTCATTTACTGTAACTTTTCCATTTCATCTTAAAGTATTCAGGTGTAGGTAATTAAGTTTTTTTTTGTTCTTGTTGGTAGATTATTCCTTTACTCCTATTTTTTTTTACTTAAGAGTCCTTAAAGTTATATTCTTGCTTTTTCTTTTTATTATAAATAAGCTGATAATTTTTTGTCTACTCAGCCTTAGCTTCGAAACACATGGTTTGTGTGGCTGAAATTCTAATGGTCTCTTGATTTTAGTTAGAAAAAGAAGATAATTGCAAAGATTTATTTCGTTATATGAAATTTCTTGTGGTTGCTGTTAACTCTGCGTTTTTCTTCTTCTTGGACTTTCCTTCCTGTAAGATTAGTATTTTCCAACTAAGCACCAGTTCATTGACCCCATAAACTTTTGTAACAAAATCTAATATGTTCATTGAGATTTCTTATCAAGGCCAATATATTGTGATACCAAAACAACAGGACTTTGATGTAATAAGCCCTTAATGCAATTTTACACATGTATGCAATGTAATAATTGTGCCTCTGATCTTTATAAGCCATGTGAGCTTCAAGTATTCTGTTATAAATGACTTTTAAGAGTCTATGCCGACTACTAAATTTTTTATTTGGGAATCTTTCTCCTCTTTCTTTTTCTCTCTGACTCACTGACAGTGAAAGTTTGGTCTGTATTCAGGGTGACTTGGATTACACTTTTGGCTATTTCCTCATCTGAGGGCAAGTTGCTTCTCTCGTTTCTAATTCCCACCATTAATTTTTTGAATGGTAGAAACTGATCCTTATCACTTTGGCACCTTTTCTTCTTCGGCTTGTGCTTTTTATTCACAAGGTCAGGGAATGTCTAGCAAGGGGGACTACATTGAACATTGACTCAGACATGGACGCTCCTTGTATCCTCATTAGTAATAATCTAACAGTTAGAAACAATCTTTTGTAAAATGCTAAACTGTAGCTTCCCCATGATTCCTTATGCTATTATTCAAATACCATATAGTAGCAGTAGTCTCTTGCTAAGTATATAAATATATACTCGGTTTCCGGTTTTATTCTGTTAACAAGGATATATGCTGCATGTTGTGCCATCATCCATTGGTCTAGGAAATTAAAATATGCACACACTTTATTGTGGCTCTTTCTCTCAAAACTCTACAGTATCCATTGTAGGAAAATCTTGATTGTGATTTATAACGAGTAATATTGTTGAAACAATGGGAAGATGTTGAGTTGTCTTTCGAGGGAAGAATCTCATTGTCATTTTCGGAGATTTTTCTTTTGTGGGAAATAAACAAACCTTTTTCTCTTTGATATTTTTCATGTCCATGGAAGGGTTTGAGCTTTATTATGGACCGTTGGTGGAAAAAGTACAAAGCGTGTATGGACCAGTTCACACACGCATCAGCAAAAATCCAAAGTTAATGTAGTGAGTTGATATCTTCTTCCCACGTAACCTACTTTCTTACTCTCCTCCACACTTATTTTCTTGAGTTTTCTTTCTCTTTAAGTTTTGTTTATTATACATATAACAGTTTCTGACTTCCATCTTTAGTCTCTACTGCTTCATCTTATTAATTTGGCCGACATCTGATTTGGTTAGGCTTCTAGATCTGTCTTGGCATTAGTTGTGAAACAGACTGATATAGTGATATAGTTTTGTGGTTAGCTCAAATGCTCAAAGAGTGTGACCATCGTCTTGGCTTAAGTTGAGTTTGTGAAACTAAGGAAATCAGAACCTTTTTAAACAGTTAAGCTTTATAGTTTGTCATTGTCACTAAGATATTTTTCTGATTTGTGAAATGTAATAAGCGATCATCCAATAGATACATAAAGTTAACGAGTTTGTCTTTTACAAGATATTTTCTCTCCCAACTCCTCTTATGTTGAATCATTTTCATAAAAGTACAAAACATTGTTTCACATAAATATCCAAGGAAATATCAAAGCAAGATATTTCTAAGTCTACATGTAGACAGAAAGATCTCTGACAACAATAATAATAATAATTCAATAGAGTACTGCTCAATGCATAGATATTTTTGTAATGTTTTTTAAAAAAATTCAGGAGACCATAAAGAGAGGGAGAGGTTATCAAGATTCTGCAATGGGGAAAGCTGAGCCAATACGGTTGTTGCCAAGTCGGTAACATTTGACATTGACACTATATGGACCCAACTGAATGTGGTTGTCTTCTCTTCCCATGAAGAAACACATTGTGTAGAGAGCCAACTCGAACTCTGGACTTACTCCAACTAGTGTACTTGACACTGATTTCAAAACACCGTTCCACTCAAACTGGATCGTTAGCAGCTGAGTCTCTGAATCAGGCTGCAGCAGAATCAAAAGTGTTATATCTCACTTCATGTTTCCAAGTATTTATAATGAAGAACAGAGATAATAACACTTACAATTTCACCACGACGTCGAGGGAATATATAGCCTTGGTAGTCTACTGATCCTTTGGCTTCCTCTAGGTAAAACTGAAGCCAGTTATGGAAGCCAGAGACTTGTTCACCACCACATTGTTTGATCTCACCTACAAAGACATGCTCAAAGGCAGAAGAGGAGCCAGAGGTACCTCCACGGCCATAGAGATCGAACCAGAGACTTGTCAGCATTCTCTTGAACTCTTGGTAGCTTCCAGGAGCAACGTCCTTGAGGACAAGGTACTTGTGAAGGTACTTAATAATAGCGGTTCTGCTAATCTCTTCGATGAAAGCAGCTTGCTCTTGCCTCTCTTCTTCAGTGACAACTTCTTTGTAACCTTCATGCGGGTTGTAGTTGTCAAGCAACGAGCAGAACCTAGCGAATGTCGGTTTTCTAAAGACCTCGTCGCTCACCCAAGAGAAGAGTAACCCTTCAGCCATGTCTGATCTCTCATGGACTCTTTTCCCATCTCCACAGTCGATTTGGTAATCGTTTCCAGGAACAAGGCGGTTTGAGTCGAGCTCCCATAGTTTGTTGCAAGCTTCTGAGAGACCTGAGAGCTCTAGCTGTGAAGGTTCTAGGTCTCCATGTGTTTCAACGTCGTCTGAGTATTGCTGTTCACTCGCTGGGCATTTGTAACCTTGCCACTGCTCCTTCTTGACCTGAAGAGATAGAGATAACAGATAAGTGAAAGAACAGATCAAAGGTAAGTCTCAGGACATGTTCTCGAACCTTATGTGATTGCCTTGCAGGTTTCTTTTTCCCCACGGTTTCCCAACCGTCGTTGTCTTCTTTCTGGCTCTCCTGTACATGGAACCAAATGCAAAACGTTAGATCCCTAACATTACTAAAGTAAAAGTAGCACTAGGTTCAAGTTTAAGTAAATGAAGTTAAATCTCACCGAGGAGTCTTGTTGGTCGGTTACTTGAGCCGCATACTCATTCTCTTCCTGCATGAGAAAATCAAAATGCCGATAGTTAAAGACTTGTTTTGCAGGTAATCAAAACCTTGTTTCTCTTGTGAAAGTTAGAGAATGAGATTTCTGAGTGTAATCATTTGTATATCATTCACAATACTATTATATACCTATCTAGAAAGTAGTTACGTTATTGCTACGTAAGAGTGTTTTGGTCAAGTAGCAGCAGCAGCAATGTGACTAAAAATTCATGAAATGCGTTAAATTTGTTTGATACCAAACCTTATGTGAATGTCTTGTGGACATCCTTTCTCCTTTCTTCTCCCATTGATTCTCCTATGCGTTTGCCGGGGAGAAACGAAAACACAGCATTAGATGCTTTCTTTTGGTGATCGTGAAGCATAGTAACAGAGTAAAAAATTGCAAAGCAGAACATAGATATGCTAATCTACATTACAATATACAACTGACTACTGTGTAAAAGCTAGCTAGCTTCTACTTATCGTGCGTGTGTCTCAGCTAACTCTACCATTACATACAAATAGATTCCTAGATTCATATTGAGTCCCGGTTCAATAACAGTACTAGTGAGAAGCTTAAACCCCAAAAAAAACTATCTGAATTATTAGAATTTCTTACCTCTGGATTTTGGAGTCGACCATGCGACGATGGCACCGATCCTCCCGCACGGTTCTGGTCATCGTCTTCACCAGAAACCACCTGCGACCAGATCCAGATCATCAGAAACGCAAGTCAATAATAATAATATATAGCAGAGCATGAATGGTATATGACATACATTAGCCCAAGTGGATCTAGGTCTCTCGTCCCTATCATCATCTCCGCCGCGACGTTCGTCTCCTCCGAAAGCAACATCGGCTAAACCTTTGATTAGTCCTTCCATTTCGTTTCTACTGCTCTCAAAAATGATTCAGACAAGAAGGAAGACGAAAGAGAGTTTTGTCTTAAAGAGCTGTGTTTTGTGATCCAGATTTGATACTTGTCTGATTTACTTCCTTTTGTATTTTCACCACGCGCGCCTCTTCATTACTTCTCCAATAGTATGGGGAGAGTGTGGCAAGTTTCCGTGTACATGCTGGAGAAAGCGCGTGACTTCGATTTATATTTTACTATCATGACTTTATTGTATACAACCACCAGTGTCCCATAACGGTCGTTCGCTCCTGCCGACAAATATTTAATCCGTAACTTTTTATGAAAAATAACTTATTACAATGGCCACCAACATTTTATAATGTTTTCTGCCAATAATAATGGTTAATCTTATTTTACCCAAGGGTATTGCAGAATTATCGATTATGTGAAACAATGTAAGATATTTGTTTAAATTTTAGTGATTGATATAAACGCTTACAAGATGTTTATGCTTAACATTACGTTTCAAAGTTTTTATATGATGAGCAATTTCAGTAAATACAAATTATTTCTGATTGTGTATGATGCTAAATCTGCGCCCACACGCGTTTATTGTTCTTAAGAGTAAGGGGGAATCTGAGCGGTGGCGTTGACGCGCTAAAGTAGCGGATGCTCGTCGTGTATATAAATTCGTAGACAAGGTTCATCATGCGTTGCACGTTCCCGCCACAACGCAAGGCTTGAAAACTTCATCAACAATCAAAGTGTAGGCAACTAATATCCATTCTTATAATATTAGTACCCTTTTTTTTAACACTCCATTTGGGTTTTCTAAGAAGTTGTAGAGAGAGAGGTGCCCAATTATGTTATAGACAGAGCAACTGTAAATCTCTTTTGGACGAAAAGTCGGAAACTAAAATTATAGAACCATCCAGTCTTATGTTGTTGTATGCTCTATGTCTGCAGCACTTAGATATTAAAGAACAGAAAGATATTCTGCTCTGGTCACTAAAGACGTAGCTCAATCTATATGACAGATTGACAGGTTGAGTACTCACAACCTGCTTGGTTAACCTCGTACTAGTCTTCGTTCTGCATGTATTGATGTTGGAAGTTCGTCTTCCGTACCTCAGCCTCGGAACCACAAACACAACGGATGAGCTCCTTTCAGAAGTCATGCCCGTTACGAATACTGTGTATCTAATCACATGATCCTCATTTCCTTTGCTTGGATTATTCCTTGTGATAATCATTCATAAAATGAAACAGGATGAACAATCTGTTCTAAAATAATATCCTATGCAAAACACATCTTATAGATAAATGAATAATAATCCGAAATCCACCACAACACAAGTCACCAAATCGAAAACCAAACGATTTACAACTATATATAATTTAAACAGGAGAGATTTTTGCTTATAAAAGATATAGACACACACTATTTCCCCATCTTAGCCGCAGCAACCTCCACCTTGCGAGGTGGATCCGTCTCTACCACCTGATGGCCCTGGGATTCCTCCATATCCAATTTTTATTCCATACGACTCATTTGACACATCAAACACACCATCTTCAATCTTCTTGTATATTGTTGCTGCCGTCTTTATGAATGCCTAGCCAAATTTTCATAAACCCGACACACATCAAAATCATTCATTCGATTTACCATTTATACTGGTGTGTAATGAGTAGAACAAAACAAGTAGGGAGACTCTTGTGGAAAGGGACACACTAGTTATGCTTTCTATGCAAAGGGAGGGAGGGTTACATACCTCTTCGACATTCTGAGCAGTCTTGGCAGAGGCTTCCATGAATATAAGACCGTGCTCCTTTGCAAACTGCTCTCCTTCCTCAGTGGTGACAGCCCTTCTGTGTGCAAGATCACACTTATTCCCAATGAGCATTATCGTCATATTTGCGTTTGCATGCTGCCTTGCATCCTCTAACCAGCTAGCTAGATGGTTAAACGTCTCCCTCCTGAATAACAATATACTCTGTGAGTGTCTGCAACGTTACTACATCATTTCACAAAATACAAATCTAGTCCTCATTACAAAACAGATGAACTCAAGTGATTAGGTGAAGTTCATGCTCAACATCTAGCTAGTGGAGGTTTCACCTTGTGATATCATAGACAAGCAATGCCCCTGCCGCTCCTCTATAGTATGACCTTGTAATAGACCTAAAAGATTCTTGACCAGCCTGAAACAGAGGAGCAAAATGAGTCAAGGGAGGCAAGGATCAGATTGAGCATAATCAAAATTCAAAAAAAAAAGAGAGAGACCGTATCCCAGATCTGGAGTTTGAGGGGCTTGTTGTCGATGGTGATCATCCTAGCCCCAAATTCAACACCAATGGTGAGATCATGCACCGGCTGAAACCTCTTATCGGTGAACTGTAGCAGAAGGCATGATTTCCCTACTCCTGAATTTATCATCAGAAAATCAATACAAAAACAATCAACATCTGAAATAATGCTTGTTTTACTGAAAAAGGGAGGAGTTACCAGTATCGCCAATGATGATGTACTTGAAGAGATAAGCGTAAGACATTGAAATCGAGATCCGCCGATGATGATGATGATGAAAGACGAGAGAAGAAGAAGAGAATCTATTTTGTTTTTCTATAAAGACGACGGAGACGGTTGATTTCCAGCAAATCCAGCGATGCATCAACCTGTATTGTCGCTCATTACATAACTTTCTACCGTTTCCACGTATCATAACCGCACTTCGTGACGTTTTTTATTTCAAGAAAAGACAGCACGCAGTCTCCTTAATGAATATACAATATGAAAAATAAATATATATACACAAAACTCGAGAAAATAAAATAAAAATATAATATATATATATATATATACAGAAGTGAAACCTTTAAAATATATTTTGTTTCTTTGTAATAAGCCGTATAAATATGAGAGTTTTTCTCCGGCAAATATTTCCATTGATTTCAAAAGTGAAAATAAAATATATCAATTGCTAAATTTCTCTTGTAAACTCTACAAATTACATAAAGTCTCATGTAGGTAAATAGCTATTTATAATCCATAACAATTGATGCCAAAAAAAAAAAAAAACACATAACAATCATAAATCACTAAATCGTAATTATCTCAACAATTTCACTGATGTATTTGTTTAACCTCATTTCACTAAATGCGAAATGGAGAGAAGGACAACAAAAAGAAAAACAAATAATTGACAAACGACAGTTGTATCTTGTATGCATTTCCTTCTCTATTACAATATTATGTTCAATTTTTCACATCCAAACATGAACAAAAGAGAGATGCCCTTAAAAATTATGTTTCAAGTCTTTGTTTCAATATAAATGCACTTATCAACAAATCTGAGTAGATTATCAACATATGTATATATACCCTAATCACCTAAACCATCAATATCATCATGATCTACTACAATTCTTGTGGTTTCCACTTTCTAAGTTCAGCATCAACGATGCAGTGTGCTTCCTCTGCGATCTCTGCATTTCTCAAAGCAGCATCAATCGCATCATTTACCTCTTCCATCTCTTTCAACTTCTCCTCCAACATTCTCTCCCCTTCTACTCTGCTCGCATTGATCACTTCCAGCTGAGCAGCAACTGTTTTCGCTTTGTACTGCACCATTCTCTCTGACTCTTCATGCCTCCCTCTCAACTCCTCGTACTCTTTCAACGATATCCTAATCTTCTTATCAGGCTCATCATGCGTCAAACTCTCCTTCTTATCAGTAAGTACTCTCATGTCTTCCACAGCTCTCTTCTCAGCCGTTTTCGCTTTCTTCACCGCTTTTCCAACTATCTCCAGCTGTTTCACTGCATCACCCATCGACATATGTGTGGCTGCTGCTTCTCTCCTGAGTTCATCAACGTGCATCCTCATCTCTTCCGCTTCTTGTCTTGTTTCCTCTGCTTCACGCATGATTTGGTCCACCTTACGGCTAGCTTCAACCCATTCTCCTTCTTCAACTTCTTGTCTCTCCTTTTCATCTTCCTTCAGGTCTTTGTTCTCTCTCTGCACTCCATCTAACTCCACCGTCAGTATTCCCACCAAGCTTCTGTATGATCTTTCTTCATCACAAATCTCTTGCATCTCGCTCTTGGCCTCTTTGAGCTCACGAGCAAGTTTGATCTCCTCCTGTAAACGCTCGTTCCCCGCAGATATCTCTGCTAGCTCATCTATATCTTTCCTCAGTTCAGGATCACAACCTCGCCTCAGATCCTCCAGCCTCTGCTCAGCTTCTCGCTTCCTTGCTGCGTAAGTTTCCCTCGCATCCATTCTCTCCTCGTTTATCTTCTCTTCCTCCTCCTTCTTCTTATCAGCATCGGAGTTCAATCTCAGAACAGTGTCACGCATCTCAGCTATCTCCTCTGACATGTCTTTAATCTTTTGGGAGTTAACCATTGAAGAACACTCTGCTTCTTCTGCTTTTTGAAGCTCAGCTAACCTTTCTTCCACGGAAATGCTGAATTCTTGTTTTATTTCCTTTAGCTCCCGCTTTGCCATGAACAGCTCTGCAATGGCTAAGATGTAATCCTCTCGTACACTCTCTGTTTCTTGGTTTTCATATCGAAGTTTCTCTAACCGTTGAGTCATGGTGTGTTTGGTCATGATGGCAGATTTTCTAGATTGTTTGGTGGCTTCTAGTTTAGCCCTCAAATCAGAGGCCTTTCGCTGAGCAGAGTCGAGATCAGAGAGAGCACGTGCTTTCGCTTTGACAGAGGTATCAAGACATAACTGAACTCTTTCCATTTCTTGTTCCGCTAACAGAAGCTGTGTCTCCTTTTCAGACACCTCCGTTGCATCCTTCAAAGCAAGAAACAAAACCTAAATTCAGAAGAATGAAAACGAGAGAAGGAGACGGAGAAGAGTGAATGATACGGTACCTGAGGAGACGAGGTGGAGGTGGAGGAGGAGAGACGCTGTTGTTGTTGTTGTTGTTGTTGTTGCTGCTGCTGTTTCTTTGAGAAGCTAACTTGACGGAATAAACTAACGGCGTCTCTAACGGATTGGAAGGGAGCACGTGTGTCAATCTCTCCCACCTCACTGCTCCGAGGAAGAGTCTCCGGAGGCATCACCGGAGCATCAGCTCTCATCTTTGCCATCGATCCTCTCTCTCAAACACAAAAGTGTTTCTCTTTGTTTTACGTAATGAAGCAGAAAGAGAGAGAGAGAGAGAGAGAGAGAGAGAGAGTTTGATCCTCAGGATGTTTCTTTTTCCAAACAATGAACCAAAGGGTCGCCATGTTTTGCGCTTATGTCTTTTTGTCTCCTCTATGGTCTTCCCTTCTCCTTTCCTTTATCCATTATTCTATTTTTAGACATCAAAATCTTTGAATCCTAAAATAAGAAACCTTAAAGTACGAATTATGTACTCTTACAAATTCAAATTCTTTGCTCAATATCTAAACTTTGGAACTTAATTGTAAAAAACTAATTTTCGGGTGGCGAAATTATAAATTAAAGAAAAGCTGTTGCCGTTTCGACCAATATGATCGTAATTCCAATGGTACCTTCCTTCTAGAGATTGTGGAATGGGGCAGATGCCAAGGAAGACATTCAACCGAAGTAGCAGAAATGGTTTGTATGTGGGTCATCAACTAAACCCCTTGCTTACGTGGATTATATTTTATAAACAAGTGTTTTTATGTAACACTTTGTTTTGAAGACTTTTTTTTTTTGTTGGATCTCTTGTTTTTGGTTAAAATGTTAAGTTGATGATCTTAATTTTTTTAATAAAATTTGTTGAACTTGTTTCGAGTTCTATCTAATGCTGCAAATGCAATTAAAACTTATGTATCATCTTCTTTCTGAGTTTTAAGATTCTATATATAATCTTGATATATTATCATAAACACATCATTCAGATAAAACTTTTTGTATTTTTCATTAGACAACCAACTCACACAAAAACCCATCCCAAAAAGGAGAAAAAGACATGATATGATAATGTGTTTGTTTAAAAGCTACAAATGTCTGGAAGAAAAGAAAAACAGTTGGGGCAGGCTTGAATATTTTGTGAATTCTGACCCATCCCTCCAAATTTAGGTTAGACTTTCAAACAATAATAATATTAGGAAGACATTTCAAAAGGAGAAACGACGCCGTATACAGGACTAATGTTTAACCAAACACTTATCAAATTTATTAATTGATAAAAAGATGAAGAAACAATTATCAATTTCTTACTTTTTAATGAAGAAGAAGAAGAAGAAGAAACAAGTATCTATTTAATAAATGATTAGAAAATAAGATCAAATATCAATTAACTAAAAGAAGATATAAAAACAATTGTCAGTTTAGGATTTTTTTTTTAAAGAAACAATTATTAGGTAAACAAGCAATTGCTTCGAATTGGCGTGTATATTAATAAAGAGATATATCATTATTTATTATTATGGTGCACAAACAAAATAATTATTATTATCAAGGAGACAGGCAAATTGACCAAAGAATATAAAAGTCAAATGAAGGAAGAGGCTTTTTATGCCTTTTATTTTATTTATAAGAAAAAGACATATGAAGGCCATCATATCCTTTAAATCTTATACAACCAATCCATCATCCATTCTATATATATACAGACGCTTACTTGTTCCATTTCATAGCCAATTGGTAGTTGTTTACATAATTATAGAATTAATCAGAATAACGGAGATGAGGTTCTTGTTCCGTGCCTTGACTTTGGTCTTCATGGTGGCTTTAGCGGAAGCAGTTGGTGATAGAATGAGATGGACTAGGAAGGAGCTGGTGGAGATAGCTGGCTACGGCGAACTTAAACTCTCCTCCGTAATTCTCACAGCTTCTCTTCTCTCTTCCTCCGCCGACCCTATCTCTGGTACGTACTGAAAACTAGTTCATGTCCCTTATACAGGTTTCTAACACATCATCATCGTCATGCAGGTGCTACCGTTGGAATCATGTGCCATACTGGACATAAGAGTAGATCCAAAGTGATCAAAGCTGTCACAAATGAGTTTGGGCAGCTAATGATCGATCTTCCTTCTCACCTACATGCAATTCCTGACCTAGACAAGGCTTGTTCTATCAAACCCCTCTCTGTTCCTAAACCGTACCGATGCTCTCACAAGATTTACAGAGGTATCAAACTTGTTTCTTCCTCAAACGGCTTGCGCTTCTACACAGCAGGCAACATCACCTTACACTGACTTGAGTACCATGTAAATAGTCATGCCGTTCATTTTTCTTCTATATGGTTCCTTCTCACTTCTTGAGAGAAAGAGAAACAGTCTTTGTATATAATGTCTCTTCTTATTTGCTGTAATAAAAAGGAAAGTTACAATTAATGTTTGGCTTCATGCTCATATCTTTTTGCTACTATAGAGAACAGCTTGTGTTCCCCTGTTTTTTTTTTGTGTTGAGAAGACTCTGATTTAGTTATAGGTTATCATGGTAATTGCTAATCACTCATATAACTAAGAAACATAGTTAACGTTCGCCCTAGAGCTCCCAGACACGAGTATCGAGACTCGATTGCAGCCGCCGCCTCTCGACGCCGGTGAGCCCTCTGGCCACCGGCGTCGGGTCTTCCGTTTTGGCTCCTCTCATCTTTCTCGTTTCTGTTTAGTTTCCACCGTTTACGTTAGCCCTCCGACCTGGTTCTCCGTCTCTGTCAACATCTCCGCTCACGCCAAGTTTTCTCCCCGTAGAAAGCTTGTCCTTGTGAGTCGCATATCTTGGCTGTTTTATTACAGATCTGGTTCCACCGGATCTGACTTTTCATGGGGGATTCCCCAACCCGTCGAGATTCTCGCCGGTTTCATTTTCCGTTTTCCATCACCGTCATCGTGCTGCTATGCTCACCTCCCCCTCGACGAATACCCACCCCTTGTTGGGGTTGAAGCCATTCATCCTCTCCAAGTTGAGCCTCACAAGCCAGATTTGGCGCCATCTCCGCACCGAAATAGGAAAAATAGGAAAAGCTTTAGCTATTTTCCTATGATGTGTCTCATCTCTCCATCTGTTGGTCTGAGGCCTGAGTCGATGACTCACCACTCACCAAATGTATCTCATCCAGTCACCCGTCGCTGCACTTCAACCGCTGTACTGTCATCTTTCCGAAGAGGTCAGGTTTCTTATCTCTTTGGGGTCTTGACCAAAAAAGATGTACAAATATGGTCTTATCTCTCTTGTGCGAAGAGCTTATTATTCACTCATTTGCCGATGGATTCATCGAGTTCGACTTCATCATCACTAGCAGCCTTCTCCTTGGAGAAGCAAACCACTACCTCCTTGTTAAGGAGTGTTTCTCTTCCAAACATTAAATGGAAGTGTCCATCCATATCTATATCCGTTTTGCTATCTTGCGTAGCGGTTCGTTTGGGGCCTGAAGATGCAACGGGTTTCGCTTCGGCGATTCTCCGAGGTGAAGATTGGATGTTAACGTCACTTGTGACTATTTCTCAGCTTTCCGGTTGTGAAGGTTTTATCGACGCATTTGAGCTTGTCTTGAATTCGCTGTCATCTTCTCATGAAGAACTATCCTACTTATCCGCTTTTGTGATTGTAGTTTATCATTTTAATCAAAGAGGATGGTTTATTCCCTCTGTTTATTGTAACCGAACGAGTTGAGATTGAATGAAAGTATGTTGTGTTCCAAAAAAAAAAAAAAAAAAAAAAATTGCTAATCACTCATTTAAGTTTTAAGACAAGTCTTGTTTCAACATCTAAGAACATGGTTTACAATCCAAACAATATAACACACACACACACGTTTCTTCTTGAACTGAAGCTTTAGTTCCACGTTCTTATAACCCACCAAACACTCCATATGTACACCTAAGTAAACACTTCATTCCCAAGCTTCTTCTTCCTCTACTTGACAAGATCTTCAACGTGAATTGTGTACACGACTGCACAACACAAGCATAGTAGACATATAAATATCAACTTTATCCTGACGTATGACTTTTTATGTTTCTCAAAAGATAGAGACAAAAAACAAATAAAATGATGACCAAACCTTCTAGGCAAGTTTGCTTTTCTACATTGTTTAGACTCTTCATTCAACAAGGCCAATGCGTTTTCCTTTTCTCTGGCCGCAGCAGCTTCCCTCTTTGCCTTCTTTGTCTCAACTTCAATGGCTCTCGTTAGAGCAACCACTTTCTTCAACAACATCTGAGTACAGAGACATGTTAACTTGTTAAGCAAGGTTTCACATATAACTGAGGAGATGAAACAACAAGAACAAGATTGCAGTTCACCTTGATTTCTTCATTTTTAGCATTTATAGTACCCTCTTTACTCTCACAAACCTTTCTTAGAGCAATTACTTCCTTCTGAAGCCTGTCATACAAAAACCCTGAAACCATATCTCCTCCCTTAGCATCCTGATCAGCTAATAATCCGTTTGCTGAAATCTTTGAGTTCTCTTTTCCATCAGTCTCTGCAGCTCTGTTGATTGGCTGATTTATAGCATGGATTCTTCCTGTAACTGAGCCTCGTGGCTGAGAACTAGACCTTTTCTTTGATCCTCCACTACCACTCGTCAAGAATCCTAAAATCTTTCCAGATTTTTCAGTCTTTGTAATTGTTGTAGAGATAAGAAACGTGTTTGGACCCTTCAACCCATCTTCTATTGTTTTCAGCCTCAGCTTCAACCTCTCCTGTATTAGATTAGGCATTAGAAACTACACTTTCTTGCAACACAAGATTTAACAATATAATCATCCACCTTTAGCTGTGTTTCAGCCTTAGCTGTTCTCTCTGAAACAGCTAGCTTATCTTTCAGTTTCTGCATTTCTCCCTGCACACAAGACACAAAATTTTCACAAAAACAATACACAATGTGTATTTGGTTGTGTAAGTGAAGGTTAGTGGTACATGTAGAAGCCTTCTCTCTTCAAGCCATTGCTTTACAGGCATTACTCTATCATTCTCATCTTTCCACTCGTTAGCAACGGCAAGAGCTACTCTACTTGCTGACACTTTAACTCTTGCCAGCTCTCTCTCCAATGTTCTTTTCTCTTCCTGTTGATGTTTGAAAACAATCTTGTGAGTTTCTTGAAAACTAATGTGAGAATATTTGAATACAAGGACACTTGCATTGAGCTGGGAGATTTGGCGACGATAGTCTCTAACTGCATTTGCAGCTGTTCCTCCTGCCAAGATTGCTTCCTCCAACTCTCCAATGGTTTGAGAGAGCTTCTCAATCTCCAACACTTTCTGGCGGTTGATTTTCTCAAGAAACTTATACTCTTCCTGCAAGTTTTCTTTGCTTTTATAGCCACAGGTTTGTATACTTCTCTAAATGCTCAATAAGAGGGTTACCTGGCAAATCTCAATCTGTCTTCGAAGTTCAAAGTTGTGGTTTTGAACCTCCTCAACAATCAAAGCACGTTCAAGTGCACTTTTCAAGATTCTCTCTGCTTCAAGAAGCGCTGATTCTTTTGATTTTGTCAGCCGTTCCAACGCTTTCTTGTCTTCTTGAAGCGCAGAGATCTGTGAACAGACAAAAGAATCTATAGTCAAGACATGATTCTTGTAACACACAAGAAGAGAGATGAGAACAAGTTTGAAATCAAGACCTGATGCTTTTGAAACTTGATCTGAGCTTCAAGAGGAGCAATAACAGATTCGAGTGGCAGCGAGTCATCTTCCTGTTGGTGAGTGTAAACCCTCCTTAGTGCTTCTTCTGCAGCGTCCTGTGCCGCTAATGCATCTTCCTTTTCTTCTTCTAGCTTCTTCATCTCCACCTCCTGCTCTTCCGCAGTCATGACACAATCTTAACTTAGTCTTCTATCCATTTCTAAATGTTTTGGGATGAGTTCCATCACAAAGATTATGTAGTCTTTGAGGGAAAACGCACCTTTTGTTCAACAAGATTCTTACAGACTTCAAGTCTTTCCTCCAACTTCTTCATGTTTTCTCTAAGCTGAAACACAACCAAGTAGTATCATCAGAGCTCAAGAAAGATGTTGAATATGAAAAACATAACACCGATCAAGAAAGCTTGTAGGTAAGACAGAGTAGAACAGCTAACTAAAGCTTGTGGAGGATCATCACCAACATAGATGATGATCATACAAATGGACATGATCATGGTGTTATGCTAGCATACCTCCTCAAATGCTCTGTTTTTGAGCTCTTCATTTGTTCTCAAAGCCTCAATTTCAGCTTTAGCAGCCAAAAGCTCCTTGTCCTTTTCTGTAAAGAGAAGTGAAAAGAAAACAGCACATCCCTCAAACATTAAGCAAGTAATCAGAAGGATTTGATGAATAAAAACCATAGAGAAGAAAAGAAGAACCTTTAAGCTGGCTTTGCAGAGAAGAGGTGTTTGATGCAAAAGGGTTTTCTCCTGCGGTCATCTTAACTTTCAAAGGCTCTTTCCTTGTTTGTTTGCAGTATAGATATGAGTTTTGGTCTAAGCAGTTTAAAGAATGATACAGAGGAGTTTAATATATATACGCACAAGCTTTTTTGAGAGAGAGACCATTACTTAAAGGAATTGACGTTTAAGGAGAGAGAGTTAAACTTACTTACTCTCTTTTCCCCATTCTCAAGCAACCGTCTCTGTTTCAAGCCATTGAAAGTAACCAACCCTTCCCTCTACTTATCTCTCTCTTTCATAGCCCATTTCATTTCATTAATTTTCAATTCAACAATGTTTTCAAGTTTATTTTTATTTGACTTTCTCTCAGTCACATAGATTTTCACTACGATTTTACATGGTCAAGTAAATGAAAGGTTATAAGTTACTTTCCTTTAGATTTGTTCATCATCAAAGTTACCGGCTAGTGCATATTTTTCATGTTCCAAACGTTAACTAATGGATTTTATTTTAAGGGATACGGTCTGAAATTAAAATAAGTTAAATTAAAAACAAGGATATGGTTCTACCTCAAATGGAAGTTTATAAATAAAAATAAATGTGTAAAGCTAGAGAAGCAGAGAATAATCCAAAAGGAGTTGGAAGGAGAGGCAGCATATGACAGATATAAAGACACTAATCATAAGGATAAAGGTAATTAAAATGATTGAAGTATTTCGTTTGGTGAAAACCCTTTCTTTCTTTCCATTTTTTCTTTCTTCAATAAATTAAAAATCATATTCTCTTGTATCCTTCTGTCTTTATTAGTTTGATAAGGTTATGAATGTAGGTAACAACAGATAACAATTATGATGATTTTGAATGAGTATATATTATCCAAGTGAGTTTGTAGTTTGATTGCTAGAAAGAATGAGATGGGTTGAATCTTGGAAGAAGGAAAGCAAAAGGGTGAAAAGGTGTTGCCTCAGCAATTAATAGCTTAACCGCAAAATATTGCACAAACCAAGGTTTCTTTGTATTAGTGGAAGTCACTCAATATCTCTCTTTGAATTATAAAATGGATTTTCATATCTCTTACCTTCTTTGCTTCCAAGTCTTATGGTTTGTTTATTAACTTATTAGATGAAACAATGATAAGATGATTGGACAAACAACACTTAGCAAGAATCATATATGTTTGTTATTATTATATGTAGAATTAAAACAGCTTGAACCTTATAAAAGTAAAAAAAAAAAAATGGAGGTGATGACCTGTACTTTGTTCAACCTTTGGTTTTGTGGGTTGGTGAACTCTTTTTAAGGCTTATCAGACAGAACCTAAGACCTGTAGATTTGTCTTAATATTTTTTACTTCACAAGATATAGAACAGTGAGCTAGTTAATGCTTTGTTTTCAAATTCACCAAAACTTTCTCTAATCTTCTAATAATTTCTGGATCCCTCTCTTACATACCCAATTGTTCATAGCTTTTTATTTCGTAAGAGCAGATCGTGTGGTTGTAGACGAACACTTAAAAGCCCAGATAAAGGCCCTACATTAGATTAGAGCCGTGTGTTATGATTGCAACAAACCAAAAATAGTCGGGTCTCTGTCTCTGAATAAGTCTTTACTTCAGACAAGTCAAATAAACTTTTTGAATGAACAAAATACTAACAACTCTTTGACGATTCACAATAAATCTTTATCGAAGTATCATAAGAAAAAGAAGAAGAGAAGACTCGAGAGATCTAGTGATGGGGTGCGACTCCCATGGCAATCTAACCGATGCAGAGTTCAGCAAACCGTTGCCTTCCATAGGTATCTACGTTGCTACTGCTTCACTTATCTGTGGAGTCTCCATGTTCATAGATCTTCTTCACGGCTTCCGCCACCGTAAATACTGGTTCCCTTGCAAGTTCTTCTCTCTCAACGCCACCACTCTCACTTTCATCTCCGTCTGCGTCAAACTCTCTTTAGATCTCAACACTCCCATGCCTAGTCGCCAAGACCAGCTCGCTAAGCTCAGCAGCAGCGTCTTCTTCTGCGTCGTGATGGCTAACTCCATGCCTTCTCTAGGTTTCATGGTCACTCAAGACCTTCTCATGAACCTCGTGGCTCTTGGGATTCTTGTCATCACTGACGTTGTCAACATCTGTATCCAGTTAGGTACAGGTGCCATCTACGTTTTCCCGCAAGAGCATGCTCTCGTCATTGTTCTAATGCTTTTGATGTTTATGATCTTGAGCTTCTCTGCGATCACGATTCCCGCTACAAAGCGTTACTTGGAGCTCAAGTATAAGAAGAAGTACGAGTTTGCTTTGAAGCAGTGTCCTTCTTACGCTGAGAGAAGAAAAGGGGTTCCCAAGCTTAGAGAAGATCTGATGAAGTTCTGGATGATGGCTCATACTTCTAGCCCTCAGTTCGTGATGGCTCGCTCTGTCACTTGCACCACCTCTGGCTTCCTCTGTTTCTTGAGTGCAGTCACTTTGGCTGAAGCCATGGTTAGGTCTTACTTTCTACAGCCGCGGTCACTTGGGTTCTGTAATGGAGAATCTGAGTACAAATGGTCAACCACTCTGGTTCTAGTCTCTCAGGGAGCTGCAATAGCCTTTGGAACCGTTGCTCCAGCGAGCAGATGGTTTAGTGCAGTGAACTTGAGGTGTCCATCAAGAGGAGCAAAGAAAGGTTTGAGAGATGAGTTGGTAGTAGAGATTTATTGGTTTGAGTGTCTCTCCGAGAAGAAAGAACGTCCCTTGAACCTTTGGATGCTCAATGGTCGCCGCAGCAGGAAGCTTGCACACGACGTAAACAGATGGATACTTGATGTCTGCATTGCAACACAACATGGGTTAGTCTTGGCTAGCAAGTTTCTCCGTTTCATCACTGTTTACTTTGTGAGTAGAATCTTGCTATGTTGTTTATTATTCACCTTCAAATGTGAGACTGTCTCAAACGCTGAGTCTTCTTCGTCCTCTCCATCAACGAGACTATTTGTTCTGCATCTTGAAGGAGAGGAGGAGCTGGTGGACTACATGGCACGTAGCAACCGTGAGGCGACAGAACACTTGATACAAAAGGGACGTACACAACAACCTGTTAACTTGATAGAGCTCTTAGAGGCAACAACTTCCATCTCACAAGGGTTTGAAGGGATTTGGGATTTTGACAGTGACGAGGTTGCTTCATTAGCCTCTGGAGAGCCACCTAATTGTTGGGCGCTTCCATTGGTAACACTGACGAGTATAGTTGTTGCTCTTCCGAACATAAATCCCTGCTCTTTAAAGAAGTTGGTGAAGGCTGTAAACGAGGCATTGGTCTATGTCAAGAAGTTTGAAGACGTTTTAGACATTGAAGGAGAGTTAGCTAACAGCAGAAAAGCAGCAGAAGTGGTTTGGTTAGGAGTTGATCTCTACCATAAGTGGCTCAACGTGGATCTTCGGAAACTATCAAAACAACAGAAGACAACAACACAAGTTCTTAAAGAGATTGTGGATTTAGCGAAGAAAGAGTTTACAGAGTCGTGGCAGAAGAATCTGATATATTGCATGAAGCATAAGCCTTCACACTGGCCCATCAAGACTCTAGCAGCTAACTCCATGTACCGAATCAGTCAAACCCTTTTGAACAAGTACGAGTCGAGCAACATTGAAACAGAGGATGCTCTGTTGAAAGATGTGGAGAGAATGGTATCAGACATAGTAGCAGGATGCTTTTGCAACGCGGCACAAGTGATAGGAATGAAGTGTTTGGTGACGGCTGTGGAAGTGAGAGAAGCGTCGGTGAGAGAAGCTGCAATGCATCTAGGGAGAACAGAGAAGATACTTGAGATTGTGGACAGGAGATGCATGCCTGCTCTGTCTCATCAAGAAGTGGCTAAGATTGATGGATGGAGAGAGTTTTATAGAACCAATAAATGCATCTCTTTGACTCATCCTTCCTCTCAGTGTACTACTCGTGACCTCATTCTGAACCTTGAGTAATGTCAAGTCTATAAAGAGTTGAGTTACCTTTTTGTACATAAGATAATGAAAGCAATAATATGCTTTCTTTGTCGGTTTGATGCATAAGTCATGCTATCACATTTTCTTTCTTGACAAGTAATAACGACTCTTCCAAAGCTTGTATTTGCAATAGCAAGTCTCTTATACCAATAGTGCACGTCAACAAAAGCTGCTTTTGATTTTATTTAATAAGGTTTCCTTAGTAGGGTTCTAATTCTTGGTAATAAAACTAAGGATGTGGTTTTGAACCGAATCAACTTTTTTATTTCCAGTTCATGTTCAGTTATTGGTTCTGAACCGATCTACATATTTCGATATTAATTCCACATTTTCAATACCAATTCGGTTATTGGCTCAGCTCGACAATTGGTTACCTCATTTTGTATACTTTTAATTAAGCTAAACTTATTTATACCAACAAACCGAAATGAACAACTAACTAACCGAAAGAAATCAAATATAACCGAAATCACTCAAATTAACAGGAGTTTAATAAAAATCTGAATTTGGTTTAGTTCGATAACAAATTTGAAATATCGTATTTGTTAAAACCAAACCGTAATGTGTTTCGGTTTGATTTGGCAGCTTTTCAATCTGAACCAACTGAAAATTGAACTACATAACCCAATTAAACCAAAATTAACCGAATCCGTATGTCTATGTGAAACGGCGAAACCATTTCGAAAGAAGTTTGGCGAAACCAAAGACACAAACGGTGGGCTGCTTTCTTGTTTCCGACCAATTTTTTTTTTCTTTAATTCTGAAAGTAAAGGGACAAACATCACATGTAAAGTGGACAGATACAAGAGGCGGTCTGAGATATTCTTCATTCTCCTCTCTATAACTACACTTCTCTCACTCACACGGAGAAGAATAAGACTCAAACAAAATCATCAAAACTAAAGTGATTTTGTAATGGCGAACAACGAATCAAGTTCATCATTAGGTCCGGGTGGGCTAGATCTAACCAGCACCTTTTTCAAACCGATCCTCAACTCCGATCCTCCCATCCCTTCCAACCGCTGTACCAAAGTCTCCGTCATCGGAGTCGGAAACGTCGGCATGGCCATCGCTCAAACCATCCTCACTCAAGACATCGCCGACGAGATCGCCCTCGTCGACGCCAAGCCCGATAAGCTTCGAGGCGAGATGCTCGATCTCCAACACGCCGCCGCTTTCCTCCCTCGCACCAAAATCACCGCTTCCGTTGACTACGATGTCACCGCCGGATCTGATCTATGCATCGTCACCGCCGGCGCTAGACAGAATCCAGGCGAGTCTAGGCTCAATCTGCTTCAGAGGAACGTCGCTCTCTTCCGCCATATCATCCCTCCGCTCGCTAAGTCCTCTCCCGATGCGATCTTGCTTATTGTCTCTAATCCTGTAGATGTCTTGACTTACGTTGCTTGGAAACTCTCTGGTTTTCCGGTGAATCGGGTTCTTGGATCGGGTACTAATCTCGACTCGTCTCGGTTCCGGTTCTTGATCGCAGATCATCTCGATGTTAATGCTCAGGATGTACAGGTCAGTTTCCTACCAAAGTTAGAGGTTTTGTAATAGATCTTACTGTGTTGTTGAGACAATCGATCAATGTTGTTGTTGTTGTCTGTAGGCATTCATCGTGGGAGAGCATGGAGATAGCTCAGTGGCATTGTGGTCTAGCATAAGTGTTGGAGGCATCCCTGTCCTAAGCTTCCTGGAGAAGCAACAGATCGCTTACGAGAAACAAACCCTTGAGGACATTCACCAAACTGTCGTTGGAAGTGCCTATGAAGTCATTGGGCTCAAGGGTTACACTTCTTGGGCCATTGGCTACTCTGTTGCCAACCTGGCCTACACCATCCTCCGTGACCAGCGTAAGATCCACCCGGTCACGGTTCTTGCTCGTGGCTTCTATGGTGTTGAAGGTGGTGATGTCTTCCTCAGTCTCCCGGCTCTGCTTGGACGTAACGGTGTGGTGGCTGTGACTAATGTGCATATGACTGATGAAGAGTCAGAGAAGCTGCAGAAATCGGCAAAGACTATATTGGAGATGCAGAGTCAGTTAGGACTTTGAACTTTATCTCTCTTCTATTTGCTTCAGTTTTTGAACTTTTTGTTTGGTTATGAATTGTCATAATCAATCTTCCAATGGATGTTAGTGTCGATCTTGATCTCTATCACTGTATGTTATATAAATGCTTGTTCATGAAGAATCCAGTGTTGTGGTTCTTTAGATTTTTCACAAAACAAAAACAGAAGAATGATGCGAGGATAGAAGAGATTGATACGGCAATGGTTTTTGCACATTATGACTTCCATACATTGCTATCTCACCTATCGAGTCTTGAGTGGTTGCTTTATGCAGCTAGTACAAGCAAATGTGAAAATTAACCGCATACATTTTACTCGTATCCGAAAATTTGAATTTCCCTAATAAGAACTGATCCAAAACTATGATTTCAACTGTTTTGTCTCTACAGTTTTGTTTATGATTTAGTTTTTTTTTTCCCTTTAACACTAATCAAATCATCAATTACATCATTATATAATTAAATGTATAATTTTAATTTATGTTACATATCAACTATACATTTTAATTTATGTTACATATCAACCATCTATATATAACATAAGTAATATGATGAGCACCTTCATGGATCAAAATTCTTCTACGATGAAAGATTCATCGTAACATTTCTACAATTATAATATTTTTGATGGATATGATTTTTACACATCATACAATCACAATAAATAGTTTTGGATGTAGTATTTTGATAAACTTTGCTTGAAGAAATTGCAATTTTTTAAAATCCAATCTTTTCTATGGTGCAGAAATTTTAAACTTTTGATCATTAAACCATAGTACTTATATAATTTATGATTTAATTATATAAAAATTTGCAAATACAATGTTTTCTTTTTTTTAAAGTTTATAGAATAAAAGAAATATTTTGTTGATTTCGAATAAAATTTTGGAGTTTAGATAAAACTAGAACTGATTAATATTAAAAGACTCTTTTTGTTGTTGTTTTTAAGTGTCAAACATTTGGAATCAAACATTTGGAATCAAACATACAAATTAAAATCAATCGAAACTAAATTGAAATAGCAATTCTCTTAAATAACCCTTTTTAAGTTTTTGTCACAAAAATAGCCCTCAAAAAATAAAATGACCAAAATAGATTTCTTTTTTTTGAAATTTTGATTTTTTTTATTTTTTTTTTGAAATTTGAAACCCTAACCCCAAACCCACCCCTTAACTCTAAACCCTAAAATCCAAATTAGTTAACCCTAGGAGTATAAATGCATATAAATGAATTTTTTAGCTTCTAAAAAAAATATTTTGGTCACTTTCTTCCTTAAAAACTATTTTTGTGACAAAAAACTAAAAGGTGCTATCTAAGGGAATTACTCTACTTTAAATATATATTTAAATATAAATTCATTTATTTGAAAGATGAACTTGATCCAAAAATTTAGATATCTAAATCTAATAAAAGAAATTATATATTTTTTCTTATAGATAATGTATATCTCACCATCATTAATAATATATATTAACTTTGATTGCAAATATAATTATTTTTTAAAATTATAATTTATTTTTAATATTTAATAAAAGTGCATTAAAAATGTAAAAATATTTTTCTAAAACAAAAATTATTTTAAAATAGATGGAGTATTTGGTTGTTAAAATTCAGAAGGTACAAAAAAAATCTAAAAAGAAAATTAAAATATAAATTAGCTGTGATTTTGTTAGCTTTTCAGGAGTAAAAAAATAATATTTACTTTCCAGTTTTGTGTGGGTGAGACACCACTATGAATGATGATGCCATGAGCATTGAATCAAAAGGAAGCAAAGGGGCTTTTAAAAATGGAGAAGACCAAGCAAGAGAAAGAGAGGAGGAGGAGCATAGCATGATGATGATGATGATGCCCTAGTGAATTCGAATCCGAGAGAGGAAAGGAGCTTCGTTAGTTTAACCTTTCTAGGTCTAGCTTGGAGAATAATAATACAACTGCAATAGATAGATTGGGATCAAAAGGAAAGTGTTGCCCCTCAAGAGAGAGATGAAAGGTCTTTTCAAATCCAAGCCGCGGACTCCCCCTGACATCGTTCGTCAGACTCGCGATCTCCTCTTCTACGCCGATCGATCCGTCTCCATCCCTGACCTTCGCGAGTCCAAACGCCAAGAAAAGGTCCTTCCTTTCCCTTTTTTTTTTCTTCGAATCCTGACAAGCAAACTCTTTTTTTGGTTTGGTTTGGTTTTCTGACAACCCAATTGCTTGCAGCTTTCGGAACTAAGCAAAAACTTGCGAGAGCTGAAGTTAATTCTATATGGAAACAGCGACGCTGAGCCTGTTGCTGAAGCTTGTGCCCAGCTTACTCAAGAGTTCTTTAAGGGTGATACTCTTCGCCGCTTGATCACTTCACTTCAATACTTGAACTTGGAGGTAACACATCTCTTCTCTCAATGATTAAAACCCTCAAAAGAGAGAGAGAGATATTTGAGATTAAGTCTTCTCTTTTTTTTTGTGGTTATTAGGCAAGGAAAGATGCTACACAAGTCGTTGCAAATCTTCAGAGGCAACAAGTCAATTCACGCCTTATTGCCTCTGATTATCTCGAATCCAACATTGATCTTATGGATTTTCTTGTGGATGGGTGAGAGTACTTTAGGAGATTGAATTTGACAATACGCATTTCATTAATGGCTTCTGAGTTAATAAAGTCTAAATCTATTTTAACATCTTGATCTTGAGGTTTATGTTTTGTCATTCATATGATCTCTCTCTCTCTCCTCAGCTTTGAGAACACAGATATGGCGTTACACTATGGTACTATGTTTAGAGAGTGCATCCGCCATCAGATTGTTGCAAAGTGAGCTTCTTTTATATTTTCTTTGCTTATTACGTTACATCTTATGTGTTTGGGGAATGTTATAATGTAGACCATTTCTTCTCTTTCTTGGGTTCAGATATGTTTTGGACTCACAGCACGTGAAGAAGTTTTTTTACTACATACAGCTTCCCAATTTCGACATTGCTGCTGATGCTGCTGCCACTTTTAAGGTGCAAACATTTTGGAGACTTTTAGATTTTTCTGTAATTTAGTTTCTGTGAAATGTTTTCTTGCAGGAACTTCTGACAAGGCACAAGTCTACAGTTGCTGAGTTCCTCACCAAGAACGAAGACTGGGTAAGTTCTCTTACAATGTACCTAATCATAATGTTTTGCTACAAACATATGCATAATTCTCAGCTATTTTGGTTTACAGTTTTTTGCAGACTTCAATTCAAAGCTTCTTGGATCAAGTAATTATATAACCAGACGGCAAGCTATTAAGGTAGAGTAACATAACAGGAGTTGTGATATGATATCATCATCACAAATGTGTAATCACGAAAATGATAGCAGTGACAGAGCATTCTGATTGATTATTATTGTCTGTTAACTTTTTACAGTTATTGGGCGATATATTACTGGATCGGTCAAACTCAGTTGTGATGACGAAATATGTTAGCTCAATGGATAACTTAAGAATTCTCATGAATCTTCTCAGAGTATGATATGCTTTATTCTGATTTTCCTTAATTATTTTATCCTCGATGTTTGGCTCTGCCAAACTGATTTAATAGTGGGACTTAACTTGAGCTTGTGGATGAAAACTCACTTGCAGGAATCAAGCAAGACTATTCAGATAGATGCTTTCCATGTTTTCAAGGTATCTTTTTGTACCCTGTAGACATGGAGTAGTTTTAGCCAGTGAAACATAATCAGCCAGACGCCTTTGAAAATTTGATCTTGAGTTTTTTTGTAGTTGAGTTTTGAAGGGGCAAATCTAAGTTCACTGATATTGTTATGTTTGTACAGCTGTTTGTAGCAAACCAAAGAAAGCCTTCAGATATCATCAACATTCTGGTGGCAAACAAAAACAAGCTTCTAAGATTGTTGGCTGATATCAAACCAGACAAAGGTATGGGACCTCTATGAGACTGTTGTATCACCGTAAACAAACTTCTTATGTTTTATGATTCATGTTTGTTTGGTGGCAGAGGACGAGAGCTTTGAAGCAGATAAAGCTCAGGTGGTGAGAGAGATCGTAAGTCTTAAGCCGTGAGATCTTTGCTTGAGCACTCACATGTGTAGCTCATGCCTTCTGTTTAATCTTTGGAAGACATTTTTGGTGCATCAAAAGATTGTTGTTACATATCAGGTCATGTCATGTCTCTCTCCGTGTCTTTGCTATTGACTGGTCTTGGTCTTTAGTGTCTATAAAAATAAAATGTCATTATTATTATTATCTATGGGAAAATAGAGACAAAAGCCCCACATCCTTTTTTTTTTTTTTTTTTTAATCCTTAATCCATATGGGAACTCGACGTTAACATACTGAAACTGGATATGTAAAGCATGTAAACCACACTATGCACAAAGAGAAAAAGAACCAAGGCTAATGCTAATATTAAGCATAATGATGTCATTGGATGCTCCACGCTGAGCTGGTTTAGCAAATTTCTGGCTCATTGTTCATGAAATGCAACAATAATGATCCTTGTCTGAAAAAGGTGAGGAACAAAACTAGTAAATGGGGTTTTAATAATGATGAGGGTGAACAGTAACAGATTCACACACCTGTCTTGCCTGCTTTTGTTTCCACCAACTCAACGTCTTTACTTACCATCACTTCTCTCTATCTATCTATGTATATGCTACATCTACTATTGGGTAGGCATCTTTAACCAAAAGTAAGTAAATGATTGAACAGAATGTTTAGAGCTTAAATTGTTTGGAGTTATTTGTCTTGTACTTGACACTAATATGTGGAACCATGTATGAGAGTATAATAATAAAATAACAAATGAAAGGGCATTGGATGCAAAGAGTGAGTGATCATGCAGATGAGCAACCGCACCAGTCTCAGTGAGAGACCCGATCACAAGTTTTTAACCACCATGTGGATGTAGGACCCTTTTCTCCACGTGTCAACTTAGTTTCCTATCGACATTATTAAAAAATTTAAATATATAGCAGAAGAACAAAAAAGAAATGTCAAGAGTGGGATTTGAACCCACGCCCTTTCGGACCCGCACCTGAAGCGGGCGCCTTAGACCAACTCGGCCATCTTGACCCACATTGTTCTATTCAAACGTTTAACTTTAGAAACATAAACTACACGGCCTTTATCAAACTCTTCATTTCCCGCCAGTTGTGTTGTGTTGCAAGAACATCCTGCTACTACCCTTTCCACCTCTTCGAACAAAGTCTCCTTTGTTCCAATGTTTCTTGATTTATCTTCAAAAGGTGTTCGGCTGATTCGTTACAAAGTTTGCTGCCAGTCTTGATGGGCCAATGCGAGGGTTTCTAACTAAACTGGACTTAAAATTTGCTAAAATGGATTTTGTAGAAGGGAAATCTTTCCCTTACATCAGGCCTATAAAAAAAAGCCCTATATGAGGCCCATTTAAACAACTATAAAATTAGTTTTATTTGTTTGGGGATACTTTCTTTAAATGCTTGGATTGGATACTCAACCGTTTGAGTAGTACTCAAGCGATAAATAAAAAATAGTAATGCTAGATAGACAACACACGTTAATGATTGTTAATCCGTGAAACCACTCAAACAACAGAGTACACAAATAGAAAAACCGAAGTGGTCTCTTTTTACGTATTATTTGTAGGAGCTGGTCGGTATGGGAGGGGGAATGAATCGTGTGAGAGCCGTCCGCTCAAACGACAAAAATGCTCTCAGACCAATGCATTTGTCGCCACTTTATGGTTTCACTAACCGTCCTACTTCATTAAGATATTACCTGAATTCAAGGACATTGTTCTTTAGCCCATAACAACATCATCTCCCTCTCTTTATCCACACATATATATATATATGTAAGAACATGGAGACGAGTTCTTAAATCTTCCAAGAATCTTACGGCAATCTATCTCTCTCACTTGTTAGTCCGCACGTACTTTTGGAGACTTGTGGTTTAAATTATTCTCTCTCATAAAAAAACAAAGAAAGAAAGAAAAGATTCTTTTATTGTGTATGTTTGTGTTATGCTCTTCCTCTTCTCTCCCATCTGAGTCAACATCATCCTTTTCATCTCCATAAAGTTATATTCCTTTTAATTATTTTCATTAAAGGTTTTACAGTTCATTTTCAAGTTTTATTTCTGAAACTTAAAAAGCTGGTTCTCTCTCTGTTTTGGTCACATGGTTTTGATCAGAAACATAACTCTTACTCCACCAGGAACTTAAATTCACTCTTGTCATCACACGTCAGCTTTTTAAATTCAAGAAAGCTTCATTTTGTATTTCTAGATTCATTATTTACATAGGAATAATAAAAAAAGAATGGAAAGTGGTGGGTTTTATTCAGATTGGAAGGATATTTCTTCTTCCTTGTTTGGATCAGAGAATATGGAGGAAGATGGAGTTCTGAGAGCTGAAGAGCTGTTCTCATCTATTCCTCAGCCTCAGACACCAAAAGAGCCAATGGAGTTTCTGTCAAGATCCTGGAGTCTCTCTACTTCTGAATTAGCCAAAGCACTTGCACTCAAACATCGACAACAACAAGAACAGTTCTGTGTTGCTTCAAACACTCCTCCTGTCCTGTTTCCTGATGCTGCTGCATCAGATCCACTCGTGGTACGTCACGTTTCTTATCTCTTCTTGTCAATTCAAATCAAACCCATTTTTCATAATGGGGTTCTTTGATTTTAGGCTGGGAAGATCATGAATTCGTTTGGCACACGCAAGGGAGGGACATTGTCAAAATGGTTTCACCACCACAAGGAACATAGCAGCAGCAGCAACACCACTCATTATCTCAAGAAGAAAGACAAGGTGCGCGTTGAGAACGCACACGTGCATTCCGCAGTCTCTATAGCCGCTCTGGCTGCAGGTTTAGCTTCTGTGACATCTGCAAGCAACAGCAAAGGGCCAGGCTCCAGGATGGCTCTTGCTTTGGCCTCAGCCACCGAACTGTTAGCCTCACATTGCGTTGAGATGGCTGAACGAGCCGGTGCTGACCGTGGACGTGTTGCTTCCACGGTTAGGTCATCAGTGGACATCCACAGCCCTGGTGATCTCATGACTCTTACAGCCGCTGCTGCAACAGGTAGAGGTCTTGATTGAAACTAGTTCTCACAAGCCACTTTGGCTTCATTGGTTCTTACTTGGATCTGGTTTTGTTTTGAAACGGTGAACTAGCTTTGAGAGGAGAAGCGGCTCTGAAGGCGAGACAGCCAAAGGAAGCAAGGAAAAACGCATCTATTGCACCTTTCGAGAGAAGCTTCTCTGACTCTCATTGGCCTGCAAATATTCAGTTTAGATTGGAAGAACCAAATCTTCCATTAGAAGGCGAACTGATGCAATGCACACGACATGGTAAGTCTACTCTGACCAATTACCAAAGTTCACTGAGACAAGACAGAGAGCTTATTAACTCTTGTTTTTTTCTGTGCTTTTAACTTTCAGGAATGCAACGAACTAAGCGTGTCTGTGTCTATATCAACAAGAAGTCTCAGGTAAAGCAGATTTGATTAGAAACTTAGAATCCTAAACCCACACAACACATCTCACTACACTTGTGATCCAAATCTTTCAGGTAATGATCAAACTCAAAAGCAAACATGTTGGAGGAGCATTCTCCAAGAAGATCAAATGTAAGCATTTCATAATCTTTTAGCTTAGATAACTTACCTGAAAGACAGACAAACATTCTGAACTTGTTGTTCCTTTTTTTGAAGGCGTTGTTTATGGAGTCTGCGATGAGAAATCAGCTTGGCCTTACAGGAAAGAGAGGGAAAAAAACTCAGAAGAAGTTTACTTCGGTCTGAAAACAGGACAAGGGCTTTTGGAGTTTAAGTGCAAGAACAAGATTCACAAGCAGAGATGGGTTGATGGGGTGCAGTCTCTTCTACGCCAAGTAAACTGCTTTGAGGCTGCCAAGTGCTCCCTGGGATCTCTGAGTCTCACTAGTAAAACGTGATGCAGGATCCTCTATATATATATATGATTATATATATACATATATGTATGTCCACATTTTTGCTGTTGTGATGTATTTTACAAAAAAGAAAAAAAAAACTGGCAAATGTACAATCTCAGAAGACTTTTGGAGAAAGCACAAAAGGTTGTTCACAGTGATCACATTTTGTGGTAGGAACCATTGCTAAATATAGGGACTCTTTATGTAACTACGAATATTTTAAGGACCATTTTATAAATAATCCAATGATCCAAAATTCGTGAAATTGAGAAGATTTAAAGGACCATTTGATAAATTATCCAAAAATCCGAAGAAATAGAGAGAGTGTGTGTGTGTGGAGAGAGAAAGCTCGGAAGCTCAGCAGCAATGGCGAACTCAGAGATAACCAAATACGGAATCATAGGGATAGGTATGATGGGAAGAGAACATCTCATCAATCTCCACCACCTCCGCGACCAAAGCCTCGCCGTAGTCTGCATCGCCGATCCCCACCCTCCCTCACAGCTCCTCGCCACTGAACTCGCTAAATCTTTCAAATGGGATCTCAAGGTCTTCTCAGGACACGAAGAGCTTCTTAAGAGCGAGACATGCGATGTGATCGTCGTGTCTTCACCAAACATGACTCATCACCAGATTCTCATGGACATCATCACTTACCCAAAACCTCACCACGTTCTCGTCGAGAAGCCTTTATGCACCACCGTTGCTGATTGCAAAGAGGTTCTGGAGGCTGCAAAGAGAAGGTCAGATATGGTGGTGCAAGTTGGGTTGGAGTATAGGTACATGCCACCGGTTGCTAAGCTTATAGAGAAAGCTAAAGGTGGAGACTTTGGTAATGTTAAGATGGTAGCTATCAGAGAGCATAGGTTCCCTTTCTTGGTTAAGGTAAAGGCGGAGACTTTGGTAATGTCAAGATGCTAAGCTAGTGTTTACGAATACAAGTTTATATGATTGCTTACTCATCACGTCACTAGGTGAACAACTGGAATAGATTCAATGTGAACACTGGAGGAACTTTGGTGGAGAAGTGCTGTCATTTCTTTGATCTGATGAGGCTCTTTGCTGCTGCGAATCCTGTTTGTGTGATGGCTTCTGGTGGCATGGATGTAAACCACAAGGATGAAGTTTATGATGGGAAAGTACTTTTTTTAATCCCACATTCTTTTACCCAATTCAATGTGTATTGTGAGTTTCTTACATGTGGTTGTTTCTCTGTGACTGTGACATAGGTGCCTGATATAATTGATAACGCATACGTTATAATTGAGTTTGACAATGGATGTCGTGGGATGCTTGATCTTTGCATGTTTGCTGAAGGAAGCAAAAATGAGCAAGAAATCTCTGTTACTGGTGACATTGGAAAGGTAAGTCCTTTTGATAATTTTATGGGATTGTTTGTGCGAATTATGCTCTCTTGGTGTGATAGTATTTACTGAGTCCTAAAACATTATTCCCAAGATTACATACTTTCCATGTAATCACATTTTGTGTTGCCAGACCATTTCTTTGGATTTGTTAATATAATCAATGATTCTTGAGTATTTCTTCCTAACTCACTTGACAACCATGTTGCAGGGAGAGGCACTTGTTCCAGAGGGCATCGTTCGATTTGGGAGTCGTGCAGGAGGAAGAGAACACGTTAAAACGATAAAAGCTGAGGATGAAAGAATAGAGTAAGCTCAGTTCATCTGTCATATTCTCTTCTTGCAGTCTTGCAATTTATTATAGTCTCACATCACATTCACATGATGTTGGTCTATTCAGATATGAAGGGTTGCATCATGGGTCAAGTTACTTAGAACACCTCATATTTTTGTCGGCAATCAGAGGTGAAGGACGAGCAGCTGTTGATTTGGAAGACGGATTGATGGCTGTTGCCATGGGAGTTGCTGCACAGATCTCCATTCAGGAGCGCCGCTATGTATCCATGGACGAGGTCTTGTGATAGCAGGAATCTTGTAAATTTGGTGTTATTGCTTCAATATATTTGCTATGCAAGACTTAATCTTGTTGTAAGATAAGCAGCTGTTTGTTGTAATATAAGCCAAGACTTGATCTATTTATCGTTATATATATGTATATAAGCTTCAGTTAGTACAAATTTCGTTTGACAATGGATAACTACAATGAGTTCAGTATTCATATTCAACTCGTTGTGGAAAATAGATATATAAATTTAACATGGTCTCCCACTTTCTAACTAGATTGATTCATGTTCCATTAGAGACTTTAAAGTTTAAAACTCAAAACTTTTAAAAACTCAGATTAATGTGCTTCAGGAACTTAAAGTTTAAAACGTAGTCTACTTTTATTGTATGATTTGATGTTTTAATGAACTCAAAACTTTGAAAAACAAACTCTTAAATGTAAAATATTCTTCCATACAAATGAACTTCAAGAATTCGAGCACACAAATCCACACAGAAGATATACCACTCGAGCAAAAAAACAAGACAAAACGTAAAAGCTGATCACCGGTAACGACGGAGAGATAGGGAGTTGTTCTTCTTCCAGGTAGCCCTGCGGGAAGGTCTGTTCTTGTGGTTGTTGTGACCCTTTCCACGAAGACCACGATTCTTCTTTCCCTCTGAGGTGAGCCCTCTGAGTTCTCTGTGCTTGTGCACTGGGTTGCAGATCCAGTTGATCCTTGGATCATTCCTGACGGCATTGTGTGCAGGGTCCACAAGTATAATTTCGTAATACTTGTACGTAGAGTCCTAAGTAAATGAAAAACAAACCCACCATTAATCAACAAAATCCATCATATACAAATTCATATATACATGCCAAAGTATAATAGTATAAGAGTAACTGGGTTCTAACCTCATTGAGCCAGTAGGAGTTAACGACTCTGAGACCACCAAGTTTGCGACCAGCACGTTCCTCAGCAACAGATCTCTTACTGCGCTGGAATTTGAGCTGTGTCACTCCCTGGTTAGTGGGTTTACCATACACAATACCCTTGGGAACAGGCCTCTTGCGACCTCCACGTCTCACACGAACACGGTAGACAACAAACCCCTGTATAAAAAGAAACAAAACAGTTAGTCAACACTAACCAACTGAATGACAAAACAAAACAAAATAAAAACTTGATCCGTAACTTAATAAAAAAATGTATCAAACTTAGACAAGAACAGAGTCCACAGTAGATAAAGAGTTGTTCGGTCAGAAGATTGAATTGATTTCGCTGGTCTCAGGAAGTATTCCATCACGTTAACGCAGATAAATCTACTTTAGAAAAAGGAGAATGCCTACGCGTCAAGACACCGCTTGACCAGCTTATTACCAACTAAGAGCTTGATTCGAGACTACCTTATTTTTTTTATAACTTGATAGACACAAACAAACACAATGAACAACAAGATTACAAATAGTTAAATTCAGAAGAATGGCTTATAAAAAATGTATCAATCTATGACAAGAACAGAGTCCAAAATAGATAAAGATCTGTATGGTATATAAGATTGAAATGATTTTGCTGGTCTCAGGAAGTATTCTATCATGTTAACGCAAACATATAATGCCTACGCTTCAAGATACCGCTTTACCAGCATGATTCGATATTTAACTAAAACGAGTAAAAAGTTTCTAACTTAATAAAAAGGGGAAACAGGACAAGAAGAAGAAGAAAAAGACCTGCTTGGCCTTGTAGCCGAGACGACGAGCCTTGTCGGGACGAGTAGGCCTGACCAGACGGACAATGGAAGGCTGCTGGCGATACTCCCAGCATCTAACCCTCTGCACAAACCTCATTACATCAGACTGCTTCTTCCTCCATAGCTCAGAAACATACTTGTACGCCCCTGCAATAAAAAAAAAACACATTTCTATCTTCTTAGTTCACTTTTCATACAAAACACATACATAATCAAAGTCAGACATAGACAAAGAGACGTACCCATTGCTGATCTCCGGCGTCGCAGTCACTTCATTCAACTAGGTTTCTTCTGCTTCTATATAGATGAAGGGAGCTAGGGTTTACCTCACCTTTAGTAAGGCCCATTAGCTTTTTATTTACCTTTCACAATACATGGTAAGGCCCATTACAGCAGAAACTTTTTTGGCAAGGCCGTAACGGTTTCCCACTTTTCTATTCATAATAATATCTTAGCCCATAATAGGATACTGACATGGGTAGACAGACCTGCGCGTTTGTTTTCGTTTTGGTTCGGTTACTTCGAATCTCAAATAAAATGCATAGCTAGACATGGGACTCTTGTCTCTCCCAAGTCCCCAAGACCGCAACCAAACACTATGTACATTAGTGGTTATGATTATGAAGGATAAACTGAAAACAAAAACCAGCTGGATGACACAAGAAGATTTAATACTCCTACATCTTTTGAACGAAATCAAGGGTTATGCTAAACCAAAACAAAGGCAAAGGCCAGTAACATTTATCTTTCTTTCTATTCCACCCTAATAAACAAAGCTGAACTAAGCAATCCAAACAATCCTGACTAAAACAATAGTATAACATAACCAACAACTAATTCTGAGAGCCTAGGTGCAAATTGTTGTTGTAGTATAGTCATGTTAATTGAAAATGAATCACTTGGCTACGGCTACAAATCTGAGAGACCACCATCCCATCAGGTAGATCTTTAGACAGCATGAATCACGGTGTTCATGTCCGAACCACCACCACTGACTGGATTTGGATGAAAGGCTGATTGCCTTGAAGCCGAACCTCCAATGAGTTTCAGCGAAAGAGACTGTTCTGGTACACCGTTTTGGCTAGACTCTCCGAGGCTGAGCTTAGACATACCAAGAAGTTGATCAACGTTAATCGGGGCGGCTTTTGAGTGCACAGCTGTTGGCCTGAGGATCTCGTGAGTCACTTCCTGTGCCGGCTCGGTAACATACGCAGCAGGCCAAACCGGAAAGGGTAATGAGTAGAATGGTGAGAAGTAAGCCGGATATAGCACAGGGAATGAACCAGGAGGTGGTTGTAGCTGTGTTTGGATGGTGTCTTCAGATCCGAAAGAAGCAGAAGCTGTCACTGTTAGCGGCTCATCACCACTAGAGTTGGTGGATTTCATGGACTCACACTCTTCCGTTTCGAGGACCAATGCCACCGGAACAGAGTCACTGCCATGCACTGGAATGTCCTCAGCTTGAAGTTCCTGAGAATCCATTAGCTGCAACATGAAAACAGACCCGCTTTGAACAAGTTACAGCATCAAGTAGATCAGAAAGCAAAATGTAACAAAACTAACCTCATCATCAGGAACAATATCAAAGAGACTAGAACGTCTCTTGCGACGAGAGACATTGGACTGTCTAATAAAGTACTTCTGAGCATGACTTGCAACTTGAGTAGGTGTTCTCGTCTTCACATAGTTCCTAGAGATACCTCTCCAATCACCTTTCCCCAGCTTCTGTAGACCCAACAAGAACATTCTATGCTCCTCTTCCCTCCATGGATTCCCTAAAACAGTATCCATCACAATCATCAAGTCAGATGATTTATAAATTCCCATACAGTTGGAAATGCGTACCTTTCTTCCTCTCACGGCTAGAGGAGGATCCGGGAACAAAATCCTCAGAGGCGTAACCGTTGCCGTGGTCAGGGCCATCACCGGGAGAACCAGGATTGTTCGACCCGAGTCCGCTCAATCCTGAGCCAGAGGAGTGGTGGCTGAGATTACCCATACTGGCACTTTTGCGGATCGAACCCTCTGTGAGACGAACACCGAAGAGCTTAACACCACGATTCGGACATGTACGTGAGTTGTGACCATTTTGGTTGCAGTGAGAACAACGGCGAGTCATATCCTAATCGGTTTCGGATCCTCCGCCGCCGTCGATCAGATCGAAGATAAACTCGCAGAGCACATAATCTGATAAGAGAGAGAGAGAGAGAGAGAGAGAGAGAGAGAGAGATGATAGTGCTTATAAAGGAGGTTTATCTGGTCGGATTTATTACACAACTTAAATAATAATATATCAAAGTTATCTGCTGTGTCGCGTGTTGATTTTTTAAATTTTGTTTTTTTCATTTCCTTATTTTCTAGTCAAAGCACTATATTCACTTTGCTATTTTTCTTTTGGAAACCTTTGACTTGAATTACTATTACTAACTTTGACCCAAAAAAAAAGAATAACTATTACTAACTTGTAGATTATTTTTTCGATATCATTCCATTTTTTACTCAACAAATTTTTCCATGTGGCATGTATATTCATAAATTTATTGCTAATATTTGACTAAAGACCAAAACATGTAACATAATAATTTGTGATAGTTTTATCGTTGTGAAACCACCTAATTCAAAGGGGATTTGCACTACATAGACTAAAAAAATAGTTATATGAAATCTAGTGTGCAACTTTCATAAACCAGGATAAAACCTAAATCTCATAACTTCATAGCATAAAGCAGATAAATAAAACTGAATCCAATTTTCTCTCACCTGATGTTACTACAAACATAGGAAGATATATATTACCTTTATACGCGATTAATTCTATTCGAAAAAGATGGTTGAAATTACAGGTATTTGGAGAAATTTAAATTTCTTTATTCTTCCATGTTGTTCAGGTGGTGCAATAGTAGAAAATGGCTGTGAACTGAGAAGGAACTAAAGAAAAGGGAAATGATTCATAAAGTATTTTCTAGCAAAAACAAAGAGGCTATTTTGTTATGTTTTTAGTTCATCACCTATTTTGTAGGAGATTCTGAAAGTTGCACAGTAAATTTTCATATATTTAATTAAAATTTCTTTTTAGGTTATGTAGTGCAAATTCCCATTATATAATCCCAAATTCCCAAGCTAGAATATGAATATTTGTAACTGTAGTTACAACGCAATCATCGTAAACCTACATCTTCACTGTTACAACTACAAGTAACACCTTGAAGGAATTCTAAAACATGATTTAAGCAAAGAGGTTGACGACATTTATTTATTTCTATGTCCTATCATGATTCATGATGAGTGATTGGACTAAGATAAGTAGGACCCACTTATCTCAGCCACGTTGTCACAAGTAGAACAAAACTAGAAAGGCAAATAGAATATACCATATGACTTTCATCGGATCTGATAGGATCCATTCCCCACGATAATATCTCAACTGTTAACGTGGCTTCCTTCTCACCGTATTTCGAACTTTTAAGTTTTCAACAAACTGTGCCCACAGTTTGGTTCACGTTATTGGGCCTATGACACTCAGCCTTTTAAGGGTAAGGGTAGTTTAGTATTAACTCCTTGCTTGAGAAACAAGAAACGTAGGGATGCCCTAATTTTGTGTGTAGAGTAGACTGAGAACTATTGCTTAGTAAAAGAAAAGGCTTTAGTATGTATTATGAGAAGCCCATCGATTTATCGGCCTCGCATAAGTTTCAAAAAAACTCATAATCGGCCTCAAAATTAGATGGCCCCAGAACTTGTGCAGCCTAAACTATAAAAGAATGCTGCCATTTCATGACAAAACAGTCACAATTTTTTGGTCTCTACTCTAACAATGACAAAACAAACATTAGTTATATCCATTTAAATAACGCCATTAATTCTTTGGTCCATTTATTAGCCAATAATCTAGTCGACAAACAAAAAATCTCTTAGAAGATTCTCATAACTAAGTATGGTGTTTATAATTTATAGCATGCCAACTAATGCATATAGCAAATCTAGATTGTTTTAATTGAAAACTCCTATAGAAGTATAAATCATTAAAACCTTGTAACACAATTTTATGTAATTATTAATTATTAGATCCTTTAGTCTGTATATGATTACATTAATTTCAATGAAAATGATTATTTTCTCTGAAATTTTACTATAAGAACCTTACATATAATTTTTTAATTTATTATTATTAAATTAAATAAAAGAAAGGTCCAATAAAACAAAATAAAAATGGAGGAAAGAAGGAAAGACTTGTAAGAAAGAGGAAGAAGAATCAAAGAAAAATATAATAAAAACAAAATTAGAAACAAACGCATGCACCCTCCTCTCCGTAAATCTCCTTGGGTCCTTTCTAGATCTCTCTCTTCTTCTTCTTAGGGTTTTTGTTTTTTTTGATCTCTCTTCTCTACAAAGCATCTCACTTGCATAGCTTTTCCGTTTTAAATTAAATCTCGTCGTCCCCAATGTCTGCTTCGCCGGCGAATATGAAGTCTCTCCACGGTTTCTCTTCTCCTTCTTCTCTCACGCTTGGACCTCAAGTCTCCGCTATCACTGACGTGGACCCCAAATCGGACCCATCGACGGAGACGCCGCCTGTTTCCAACCGAACCGTGGCGTCGCGATCGACTCGTCAGCCGCGTCTCTCCTTCTCCTCCTTCCCTCCGTCATCCGACCGCGATCACCAAAAGAAGGTGAAATCCGAGGAGAATCCGCCGCAGAGAGAGGAAGCTCCTGCGTCGGCGGCGGAGGAAGAGGAAGAAGAGAAGAGGACGTGGAACCTGCGGCCGAGGAAGGCTTGCGGCGGTTCGAAGAAGGGAAACGGTGTGGTCCCCGCGGAGGCCTGCGGAGGCGGAGGAGTTTCGGAGGCGAAGAATCAGAAACCAGTGGTGGAGGCGAAATCGAACAGGCAGAGAGGGATTCCGGCGGAGTCTCCCGGATTAGGCAGCGGCGGCGGCGGCGTTGTTGAGGTGAAGAACGAGAATCACAGACTCTGGGTGGCTCTTTCTCGTGACGAGATAGAGGAAGACGTGTTCAGCATGAGTGGGAACAGGCCATCTCGGCGACCACGGAAGAGGACAAAGACATTGCAGAAACATCTCGATGTAAGTCTCCTCCACGTGTTCGACGAATTGCCTCACTCACAAAAGATTACCTCTTTAGCGTCTCTATCATTGAATATGCGAGTGTAGGTTATATTCCCTGGATTGTGTCTTGTGGGTATGAATGCTGATTGCTTCAGAGTATCCACTTCTCCCGCTAAGGTACGTTTAGGATTGGATCAACCTCCCCTTTTAAAGCTACATTGATCCTTAAGTATGTATGAATTAGAAGCAAATGAGGTTTAATGCTTAGTTGCAAATGATACTTGTAATATTCAATCAATGACAAGAAACCAAGTAACATCTGTTGTATTCCATTTGCAGCGATGATAGGCATATAAACATGTCGACATTTGGTGAAAAAAGGTAAAGCTATCTCTCCCTTATTTTTATGCATAATCTTATCCATTGCTTGATATTTTTTTGAGGAATGGTGGGAATAAGTAGTTGAGAACTTGTTACTGGTTTGTTGCAGGGTAGATAGGTATGCTTTGGTGACATGGTCTAGAATCCAGAACACACAACAGTAAAAGATAGGAAGACTGAAATATCTCAAGAGACATTGTCTTTTGTCTCATATCAAACTTAGTAGGAACAAAGTTATTATATATAAGTAAATATGGGTAAGTTCATAAACCATTTATAAAGAGAGAGAGAGAGGGGGTTCGATTTTGAGTTATCAATAATGAAATACAGAAAATCGGTTAGTATGATGCTTTGTGTAGTTAAAATTTTAAATCTCATGGTGGAGTAAATTTTATTTCTCTGTGTTCTTTTCCTTTTAACTTGCCAAAGCAAAACAATCATATATGATTTGAGAGAAGTTTTGTCAAACCGTATAAAGTGAGACTCATAAGGTCTCTTAGGGAAAGCAGGAAGATCTGCCGTTCAATGCTTGAAAAATTATGGTAGTCCCGCATAATTTCATAATTACATTAAAAAAGGTGTAAGTGTCACAAATGTGAGAGGTATACAACTTCAATTTTTAAATCTAGAGCGATGATCGGCCTATCCTAAAAAGCACACAATCAGCTAGAAATCTATCTTTTTCGGGAGAGGTATATTATGCCATGACTCAGAGTTCTGCTGTGAGTTGAAGAGATTGGCCACAAGGGTTAACTGAGACTGAGAGAAGTCTCAAGTGAAGGAGAGTCACCAAGTGTGTGCTATAAACTCACCCATACATGACTTGGATTGGAAAAAAGGAAAGTCATTGCTCGAAGTAGACTAGTTCTTTTGCTTGTCCCCATTAGAAAGATTCGGAAGAGACAGATTAACTACACACTGATCTTATGCCCATCTGGCTCTTCAATGCTGTGCGATTTCCTGTCCTCGTACTCCATTTTGTCATACACCAAAGGATATATTGCCAATAAACTTTGGCATCAGTTAGTAGGTATCGATCAAATCGGTGACCGGATCGAGCTGTTCAGCAGTGGGTGCATTAGCAACAAAGTTGATTTACAACTTCAGATTTATTACAATGTCATTAACTCTACAGGGATGGGACGTCACATCATGATCCGTGATATTTTTTAAAGCTGAATAATAATGTTATTACAAACTATGACATTATAAAATAATTTTAGAGTCGATAATTCTATGTCTTAGAACAGTTCATTTTGCACTATGTTGAAAATTTCTCATATGTTTTTTTCTTTTTTTTAGTTTGTATAATTAATATATTTATGATTTAAAATTGAAAAATTCTCTATGATAGTTTCTTTTAGTTTATTTTCACAAAATATCACTAAAAAAAATATCAAAATATTTCATTAAATCGGTAAATAAACACTTTTACCCATAGAATTAACTACTTTAGATTTTGAGTTAAAATTAAGGGGTGGAGTTTTGGATGTGGGTTTCAAATTTTAAAAAATTAAAAATAAATATATAAATTTTTTTTTAAAAAAAAACTATTTTAGTTATTTTTTAAAAATTATTTTGATGATAAAAATTTAAAAAGAATTATTTAAGAGAATTGTCCTTTAAACCACTCGACTAAGAGAAAAGAGTTACACTATGCATATATCACCATTGTGTAGTTTTATACACTCCATAAATTCTAAGCCAGAAATAAAAATTTAAACCATAAATCTTAGAATCAGTTACATTTAAATCTGCCTCACCCATAGAAATATGTTGAACGTTCGTATTCATGTGACAAAACAAGTGGCATCTTAAGCCTAAGGTCCTAAAGTGATATTAAAGGATAATCTATATCCGCAAGAACCTCAATGGGCTCTCATTGTGTCCTCAATGGGCTCGCGTTCAGGATTTCAAATCCAGTATATCTAAGATAACCTATGATAATTGATGATGATTTTATTTCTTTTTGTGTCATGTGATTTTTGTGTGTAAATTTCTTTTATTTGCATGAGCATGCTTAGTTCGGAGAAGGTTGTCCCCATTAATTATGAACTCATTATTAATGTATCACTAATGCAACAATTATATATAGAGGTTTCGGACATATCATAAGTTAACTTAAATACGTTTTTGTGTTTCATCACATAATGATTATATATATGTCCACAATCATTTGACTCGCACCGTTTGTGCGTTTCTACAGCGATGCCAAATACTCATTTTGTTGGTTTTATTTATAATATTTTGATTGTTTCTTTTAGGAAATTAAAATAGTTTCCAAATCAAAACTTAATCGGTATCACATGTACTTCTGGCCGACTAATAAGAAAACGAAGAGTAATGTTCGAAATGGGCACCTCTTGTTTCTGAAAAACCGATTCACTTGAGAGCAACTTTTAAAATGAATATATCACATACACTGTTATAGCAGACATGAGATAATTAATGCGAAAACAGATGAATAAAAACGATGAATAAACGACACAACATTTAAAATGATTCATCATATTAGCTATATTTACAGAAAATAGATTTTATTATTGTGAGCGGTTTTAGATTATAGTTAGGGTTAGAATATGTTCAAGACATATATCAACACCCACCTAAAACAAAGAGAACTTTACACTTAGACATACTTTGGGCTTTATCTTTTACACTATTAGGTACTTTGTGCATGAAATGTACTTTTTACATGAAGTATGACTTTTTATGACCGAAATACCCTTACAAATGAAAGGAGAATCGTGACTAAGAGAGATGTAGTCAGGTTTTTGTGGTTAATGGTTATGTTTGTGTGGTTAATGTATCGTAAAAATGACGAACGATGTAATCAGATTTATGTATTCAAGAACGTAGTTAGATTTGTGTGGTCAAGAGTCAGGTTTGTGTAGTCAAGATTGCGTGGACACTACAAACGTTTTGGAGATTTGATTGTTTACCACTTAAACAATGTTTCCTCTACACTAGAAATAGGAGAAAAGAATTTAGAGGTTACAAAGGTCAGGTTTGTATTGTTAATGGTCACATTTGTGTGGTTAATGTGTTTTAAAAGTGATGAAAGGTATGGTCAGGTTTGTGTGTTGAAGAACGTGGTCAGGTTCATGTGGTCAAGGGTAGTCTATCGTAATAAGTCAGAGGCATGAAGTGGTGGACACGGTTGTGGGAGTCTGTCATATTCAGTCGGGTAAATCAACCAATAGCTAGACAACAGAAAAATTGGCTAATAAGAATGTGTTGATTTAAGGTTTGTAAACAAATATCAAAGAAATTGAAGGAAAAGTAAAATAAGTTGTGAAAGTTGAAACCTTTCATTGTCAATCGGCAAGGAGAGAGTCATGCAAAGTCGTTTTTGTTTGTCTTGTCGTTTGCGAAGCGTTAGAACAACGATAATCAAGATCTAAGAATTACAGAATGACCAAAGTTAGAGAGAAAGATGGTTTCAATGAAACCCAGACCATGGAATTATCTGTTACTTTTGTTAGTATTAAATGAATCTAAATAAATAAAAAAAGATTTAATTAAAATTGTGTTCATGAGTGGAATTGCCGACACGGTGAAGATCAGAGAAAAAGAAAGATTGGAGTAGAAGAACATAAATTTACTGGTGATGTTTTTAGATGTTAGCTTTTAGGTTTGTTTAGTTACAAGGGTATTTTAGATAAATCGTAAGAGAAAAGTACTCCACCATAATAAAGTATGTGTAAATGTAAATGGAGAAAATAAAAGTATGTCTAGATGTAATTTTCTCTAAAACAAATCATGTACAATGTTGATATCAAACATTGCACGTGTCTCGCAGTATAGACCGAAGATATTCCAAATGATTTTTCGTTAACCGATGAATCACTCACATGAGCAACAGCTCACCCCATAAGATTGTATAAGCATAAGAATAAAATACAAACGAATAAAAAGTATTAGTATATGTTTCCAGAGAACAAGTTTCAAATATGTCCCACTTTGTGACCTTAGCCAATGTTCAAACGTTTTATAAGTTAATTGGGTGAATAAAATGTGTAAAATTATCTGATGTTAGAATAAGTAAAAAACTTTTACCGTAATAGAACATTCTTAAAAAATGGGTAATAAGACATTCTTAAAGGATAACTCTAATATAGTTAGACGTGCGTGTTTTGTACTAAGTCTGCATACAGATCACGCTTAAGATCTCGTTTTAAACTAAGGTAAGGTAAAAATCCACGAATAAAGGTTTACAAAAACCAAGAAGAGCATAGCTTCATAGGAATATTGGACCATGAGTGCACGTGTGTGTGGACAAGAGCACACGTGTGCTTTGCTGTAATGGGTGGTGTAGTTAGCTTAGGAATGTGTGCGCCATGTCTGTTCCACATGGGAGGATACATGGCACGAGCCAACTTGGCCCTTTCTTATTCTTAGTTACAAGCATTCCTTGAAGCTTCTTCATATTTACTACACAGTCTACACTAAGTATATATTTTTGTAGAAAACAAAGATTCCCAAAACTATTATTTAGACAAGTAATCGTGACGATACTAGAATCTCAAATTATCAATAATCACGCAGGTATAGAAGTAATATCCACAGAATTTGTATATGTTAAAACTGTCTAATATATATCGATCGAGTATCAAAAACTGATAAAAACATTTATGCGAAACGTCTAATCGGAATTATCTTCTTTTTACTGCTATTTCTTGCTCATTATTTCGATGATCTGAGTATTTTTTTAAGTATACTAGATTTTAATTAAGCAATCAAATTATTACATGTTCAAACATGATTTAACAACACTGAGCATTATTAGTCCCAAAAGCAAAACATATATAAACGCCTCAAATGATTTTATCAGAAGAAAAATAACGATTTGTATTATTGAAGTTTTATTCGTGAATCTTTGTTTTATACGTATTGGTTGAGACTGCGTTTTAACATTTAGAAATAAAAAGAAAAAACATTCATAAGTACAGGTGAACATTTTATATATTAAATTAAATTAAATTTGTTATTCGTTTCGATTCGATACAAAAAATCTAAATACCCATAAATCTTCAAATCAAATAAAATATTAAAAATTAATTTATGTTAAAATAAATCAAATCATAAATATTAAAAATTTAAAAATAAATATATGTTTCGTTATGATTTTATAAGATATTTCGTTCAAATTAAATATTTTATAAAAAAATTCTTATAAAATATGAAATTAATAAAATAATATAAATCTTTATAGAAAACTATAAATTTTTTAAAATATTTATTTTATGAGAAAATTTTATTAATTTTTAAAATTTATAAAACATCTAGTTTCATTAATTTTTATTTTATATTTATATATGTAAAAATTTTAAAAATAAATTTGTATCTTTTCTAAATTTACCTGTATTAAACAAAATAAATGATATATTCTATAAATATTTGTAAACAACTATAAGTTTTTGGATATCAATATTTTTGAAGTAAAACAAATTATAAAATTAGATATAACATAAAATTAAAGTAAATTACAACTATTAAAAATATGGTATTATTCCTTCTTTGTCTACCTTTATTCAAGAGGAAACGCATTTAGTTAATATTCTAGTTGTTAAAAAAAAAAAAAAATCATTTTCTTTGCAAATTTTGCGTATAATGATTACAAAGAACCGAAAATGATTAAAGGCGCGTCGATGCAAATGATAAGATGTCGGCGTGTGAGGAAACAAAAGAAAACGCACGGCCGGGTCGAGTGTTTTCGGGTCCCTAGTTATAGTCACGTGAGGGGACCTACCTGCCCATCTTACCCTCTCGAGCCCAAAACTGTTCGATTTTACTAAATTCTTTTTTTTTTTCGATTTTATTAAATTCATACAACCGTAACAAATCTTTTTTAAAATAAACCTTAATAAATTTTTTTTTTTGGAAAACTAGCATAATAATAAATCTTTTTTCAGCGGTGAAAAGTACAAGTCTTACATTTTTAACATAAACACGTCTTGCATCTTTCTTGTCAAAGATTATGCACTGAAAAAACATTGTGATTGATAATCAAAAATTGTTTAAAAGAAAGATTAACAATCAAAACTCGAAAGATATATTTGTGTAAAAATAAGGGGTTAGACCCTTTTCAGAAAATAATAATAAAATTATATCTTTAATACAAAATAATTTAATACAAAATAATTATGATGTTTTATAGTTTAACTAATTTCTTTTTATTAGTTTGTTACTATCACGTTCTATAAAACTAATGAATACTGAAAGTATATAAATTCTTGAAATGAACATATAGAGAGAAACAATCAATAAGTGTTGGATCCATGAATATGGTGTTATTGTAGTGATCCCACGTCCCACATGGATATGATTGGATCACAGCACTTGATTGGCCCACAACTTTGAAGGAGTTCAGATTCATGAATCATGTGGATTGTGTTTTTGTACCAACCACTTGATTTATGGGATATTCCATTTTTTCATTATTTAATCAACAAATTATTGCCAACTATTTCATTGATATTTGGTCTCACCCGTGTGTGATCTTTGACTGATCAGAGTTTCTTTTCTTCTATAGAAATACCATATTTTTTTCACACACGTTAAAAATAAAATTTACTCTTTTTTCACGCAGGAGTTTACAGGAAGATATTGATGATGCGAGTGTAAATTATAATTTTGAAATTAAAGTACTTTGGGTTCCATACATATAGATAATAAAATTTAGTTTATGGAAAGAGAGGACTTATATGAAGTACTCTCCACAGTAGTAAATGAAGAGAAAATACAAAGAAAAAGTGAAAGACAATGAGGCAACAAGTTGGTGATAAAATAATAGAGGTTTCAAAAGGGCATTATTTAGATTATATATTAATTGGGAAACATGACAACCTCTAATTTCATTCAACTCCTATATTAATCATCTCTGTTCATCCCATTTCACATCTCTCTATCTCCATCTCTCCATAAGAACCCTAGAAGTTTGATGTTATCCTCTTTACACTTCCTCCACTACCAAAACTAGCTTTTGAGGACAAACTCAAAGTTTCTCTTGTCATCTCTAATTCATAAAAACCAAAGCGTTTTGTATTCTCCTATCACAAAACCTTACATTTTGAAAATTCTTGGGTCAAAGTAATATTCAAGGCCTAGAATACATTTATCATGATGATGGGAAAAGAGGATTTGAGTTTAAGTTTGAGTTTGAGTTTGGGGTTTGCACAAACTCAACATCCTCTCAAGCTGAATCTCAACCCCATTTCTTCACCCATATCCAATCTCAAGATGTTTCCATGGAACCAAACCTTTGTTTCCTCCTCAGGTACACTTCTTATTCTTCTACAAGGTCATGACCTTTCTTCAAGAAACAAAAAGATCTTGAAATGACCCATTTCCTTTTTTGCAGATCATCAAAACCAACAGTTCCTTAGGAGAATAGACGTGAACAGCTTGCCGGCGACGGTTGATGTGGAGGAGGAGGCAGGAGTTTCTTCACCAAACAGCACGATCTCTAGCACCGTGACCGGCAAGAGGAGGAGCGAGAGAGAAGGAACATCATCAGGTGGTGCTGGAGATGACCTCGACATCACTTTGGAGCGATCTTCCTCACGTGGAACCTCCGATGAAGAAGAAGAATACGGTGGAGAGGCTTGTCGGAAGAAGCTTAGGCTATCCAAAGATCAATCTGTTGTTCTCGAAGACACTTTCAAGGAGCACAATACTCTCAACCCCGTAAGTCATTATTATTCATAACCATGTCAGTAGAGAGGGTATTCTTGTAAATGATCTGATCTAACATGAGCTTTATGGTAAATCTACAGAAACAGAAGCTGGCTTTGACTAAGAAACTAGGCTTAACCGCAAGACAAGTGGAAGTGTGGTTCCAAAACAGAAGAGCAAGGTGAGAGTCAGACAACTCATTCTAGGATATTATGTTACCATTTTACCCCTTTAGAGCAATGTTTGTTTTCTAATACAAACCAATTTTTTTTTGTGTGGCCAATAGAACCAAGTTGAAGCAAACCGAAGTAGATTGCGAGTATTTGAAGAGATGCGTAGAGAAACTGAGTGATGAGAATCGGAGGCTCGAGAAAGAGGCGGCGGAGTTGAGGGCACTAAAGCTTTCACCAAGGTTGTATGGTCAGATGAGTCCACCAACCACCCTTCACATGTGTCCATCATGTGAACGCGTGGCCGGACCATCCAACCACAACCAACGGTCTGTGTCTTTGAGCCCGTGGCTACAAATGGCACATGGGGTCAACTTTTGATGTGATGTGCTTTTTAGATTAATTGACTCCCACTATATGTATACTTAAAAGCCTTTTTACATTTTAAGTTGATTTAAATCTGATTAATTTAGATGTTTTTGTCTTCTTGATGCCAAACAGAATTGGAAAAAGAGGGAAACCAGTTCTTTTTTTGTTGTTGTTTCTGTTAGCTCTTCATTTTTTTTGAACTATACAGGGATATTCTGGTCTCACAGAAGTGGTCCAGACTAGTCACGTGTCGGTCCCATGTCCCTGACAATACTGAAATGTTAATTCTCCAGTGGCCAAGACTCGAACCCTGTGACTTCACCGTATTGGGCTTTTTACCCTCAAGTTAATCACCACCAGGCCACAAGTCATGGTTCCGTTAGCTCTTCGTTAGCCACACTAACTACCATGTTGACAAAATCATGACTCTACCTTTATTACGTTTAGCAAAAGATCTTGATGATATATGCAGCCATGTTTGATTTGCTGTTATCCAAGAAAATAGTTGTACTTAGAAACTTCATTTGATGAAGAAAGGATTAACTGTTATGATATTGAAATACAATGATTTACATTAGGTGACTTTCACAATCTTGTCATGATTTAGATTTTGTTACATATAATATGATTATTTATTAAAAGCCTTTTCAATATTTAAAGATTTTGAAAATTATATTTGTATCAAATTTAACACGAGATTTTTACCAAATAATTTTAAAACGTTTCAATTTATATTTGGATTTGGGATTAAATGATGTTTTCTTATAAAATGCAGCGAGAGTCGCATGTTTAAGAATTTACAAACTTGTCTGTATCAAGTAAGGCACAACGTATCTCACAACGTCCTCATACGAGATCATAAGGTGGTCCCCTGAGACACTCACAAACTTCACTTTTCCGACAGCATCCAATGCTTTCAGACCGATCCAGTCTTCTCTGTATAGTCTTGTCTGAAGAAGAACACATTTATAGTTTTTAGCAAACAAAATCTTCAACAGAGAAAGGAAAGAGAGAGAATGAGAGATTCACCTGTTGAGTTGACAAAAGAGAATCGAAGCCGTCATCTGTATAATATCCAAACCAAGAAGTTTCTTTAGGGATCAGTGTTGTGTCGTTCTCGAACTGTTTAAGGATTAAGAAGAAGAAAACAGACTCAATGAGCTTACAAAAACATGTTTTCCATTAAAAAAAAAGAAAGGAGACAGCAAAGTACCATGACAAGAACCAAGTTATGTAAGCTCATGAAACGGTCTCTAAAAGTGGAGTTTCTTTGGTCAGGTCTCTCATTGTTAAGCTTTGGTAGATACTTGGAGTGTTCCAAATACTTTGTCATTTCCTGAGAGAACCAACGCCATTGTGTTTGATAACCCATTTTAAACTAATTAATTTGGTTTTAAGTAAATAACTTACACCAGGGATCTTGACATAACCACTAGGAGCAATATGATCCTGCATAGTGACTAACTAATCAAATCATGATTAAAGGAATTTGATCTTGAACAAGGAGATATAGATAAGAGTGTTGTTATATACTTGAACGAAGTCGTTGTAGATCTCTAACTTCATCAAAGCTTCTGCTATAGCGCAGAATGGACCAGACTTCATCCACAACAAACACACTCACACATGATTAGTAACATTGCAGTTAATTTTAGTGATTAAGATAATTAGTAAAATTTAAGTCTATACAGAGCACTTGGGGATTGCGGCAATGCCAGCATGAGGTCCTCCTAAGGAAATGTAATTGATGACAGGAGGAGCATCGTCGCATAACTCAATTAGACCTCTAGCTATTAAGTTTCCTTGAGACTGAGCAACAATGTTGTAACCTTGACTCAGCTCTTTCATCATCTTCACTTTCTCACACGCTAAACTCGCTTGGTACGTTAGTGGCATGAACCATGAGTCTGTTTCTCCGTTTCCTATTTCTCTGCAAAATCAAACTAAAGACCCTTAAGATGAGTCAAAGAGAAGTTAAGTGTTTGTTAAAGGGTTGATGAAATGATGACACAACTTACAAGCAAGAGCCAGGAGAGCCGGAGAGGTTGCTTAGGAGTTGCGTGAAGTTACTAACTCCACCAGAGCATTTATCTCCAATTCCTGTTTTTTTCTTTCCATTAATTAGTATTAATTAATTAATTTATTCATTTATAATCAATCGGAAAAGGAAAAGCATAAAATAGATTGAAAATGAAATTGATTACCGTGGAACAATATAAATGGAATAGAGTTTGAAACCGAAACGGCTGAGAATAACACGGCGGCCACCGTTAAAAGGAGAACATGTCGCCGGAGAATACTGGCCATGAATTGTTGAGATTGCTCCCTTTCTCTTTATCTAACTTTTGTTCACCCTCTCTCTCTATCATACATGAGATTGCTTGTGAATATATATGAATTGCTAGTCAAAAAGGGGTGTTAGCTTTTTCTACCCTATTTAGACTCAAAAGTAAATGAGACTACTTCCGTTTTAAACATCAGTAGATAGATTTTATAACATCCATATGTTTTTAAGTTTTTCATTCATTAACTTGGCAATGTTTGTCTTCATATTATTCCTCCACCTGGCACCGTAATTATATAAGTTTTAATTTTTTTTTCTAGCTTTGATATTGTTTTTTTTCTCTATTGATCTAAACGACAAATAAAAGGAAAAGTATACAATAATTTTATAAATTAAAAGTAAGCAATATATGAAAGATGTGGAGACATCTTCCAGATTTTTTACTGCAAAAGGGTGGCCTGATTTTTATAAAATCTGGAATCTTTTTTTACATTTCTAGAATGAGAAGAATACTAAACTGATTTTTTTTTTTTTTTTCCGGCAGAACAATCACAGCAATGAGGAGACGAATATCACTTTACCCCTTCCTTTGGGCTATATTGTTTTAACAAACAAACTGCAAGTTCTGATGATGTGCTTCAGGAGGAAGTATCTCTCAAAGTATCTATCTACTCTCTGGTAAGTCGCACTGGTTTGTTTTGTAGATACACAACCTCTCTGTCTGCTGCATTTATGAGATGCTTCTCTGATCCTTCTTCTTCATCATCATCTGATACAGAAGATGCTTCTGAGTTTGATTCAGCCTCATCTACATTTACAAGCCATTAAAGATTTGCTTTAAATCACAAACGAATATCATTAAAAAACTCTCTTAATTAGGAGAAGGGAGCTTACCAGAGAACTCAAGGCGTTCAGAAGGAGCACTAACAGCTGTGAGCTGAATGCTTTCCGGTAGAAGACAATTACAGAAAGAACCTGAAACTCAACAAAAGGAGAGACGATTCGTTTGGTTGAAATGAGCTATGAAATGGAGAGGTTTGTATCTTCTTTTTTTTTTACCTAATCGGGCGAGGCGATTGATCCATCCAGGAATAGGCTTACCCGTGAGCTGCAAGCAAACTTCTTCAGTAAAATGGTTACAGTTCTTGGCAATCAAATGGTAAGTATCACCATGATACTTTGAAGAAAGCTTCTCCATGTAAGAGCGGAAATCCGAAGGAGACATTGTTGTAGTTCCCAGTAGAAGAGAGCGTCTAAAGATGAAACCAGGACAGTTCTTAGGCTCTACCTCATATACACCACTCGATGAATACTCGTGAGCTCCATAGCAATATTCCATACCATGAGCTTCATTAAGAAAACGGTTTTAAAAAACAGAGGAATGAAGAAACACTCAAAGCTAAGAGGAATAGTAAACATTATACCCTCAATTCCAGAATGGAAAATGCCAATGCCAAACCAGTAGAGGTAATCGTTGACAGGGGTGAGATCATAGACATTGAGGTAAACCGGTGTTAGACCGGCCACCTCTCCTCCTCCACTCTTCTCCTCACTTGAGCTCCACATTTTTTAACACAACTAAAACCTGCAGAATCTTGAATTCAAAGTTCACGATCGAATCATCATCATCCCTTTCTTCCTAAACCTCTGCAACAAAAACACAAACAATAATCAAAGGCATATGAGAATAGATCCAAGGATTTGATTCAGCCACAAGTATGAATCGAAGCCGCAAAATCTAACGCAAATCGCTCGAATTGCAAATCTGGGAAACGCACGAATGAGATCGGAATAGAGGCTCCCCCCGTTTCTCTTCCTCTTAACATCATTCATAGACGAAGAAGATAAAAGAGAGAGCTTACGTGTGACTTCTTTGATGATTCCGAAGAAGGGATTTTGCGAGAAGGATGACTTTGATCGACAACAACTGTTACTTTTTCTTTCTCACGATTTCCTTTTTTCGCTTTTTTTTTTTTGAGTTCTTCCTTTGTAAAATTTTATTTAACAAGTAGAAGAGAAAACCCAGAATTGATCCCCAATTAAAAAGTTTAAAGTTAGTCTGCTTACAGTAATATTTAAATGATATACTGTATATGGTACTTCTTGATCAAGGTGGTAAACTTTGTTTTACTTTTTTTTTTTCCACCACAGTAACTAATAACCAGATGAAACAACTAACTCTACTCTCAATATTATATATAATGGATTGATGTACATTCCGATTCCATTTAGACAAACTTATCTAGTTTGTTGGCTTCTTTTGTTTTGATTTATGTGTTTCAAAAAGCAAGAAATGCATTCTCTTAAAAACCGTGATTATAAACTTTATAAAATTTTAGAAACAAGAAAAAGAAGATTCAGAAAGCAGTAAAACAGAATCCGTGTGGATCATCAACTCGCAAACTCAGAAACAAGACTAATGAGCTTCACTTCTTAGGAACATCCTCATCAGGTTCTCTTAGAGATGGCTATCACATTGAAGTTGAGTGTGTCCGGATTCTTCTCAATAATCTTCTTTATCACTTTCGTTGCATCCTGTAGATTAATACCACCCAAAGATACACATCAAACATATATGCATCACATTTCAAAAACACAAAACCATTGCATGTTTCCCTAATCACTCCATGTATCGGTAAAAACGGCTTTATAGTACCTTCAACAGAGTAGCTGGAGAGGAAGTACCATGTGAAACCGGTCCTGCTTTCCTTCCATCAAGTTCATAGAGCTCACCTGCAATATTTAATTTAGTACCATTTCGGAACTCAGTTTTTTGATGATTTCAGCATTGCTATTTTTTTTTAAAATGTGAGAGTTCGTTACCATTTACACAAGCTAAGCAAATGAAATGCGTGTTCACGTCGTCTGATGCCTGAAGATGAGGAAAACGTTTTAGAAAAAAAACAAAAACAATTGTAACATCTAAATAAACATGTTTCCGTATTCATAACACATTCGCAATAAGAGGAGGTAGGAGTTTACCGGTGTTTCACCAGCAGTAACAGCTGCAGAATGAGCATCTTCTATTTGACTGTCGTTCTCAAGAAACCTTCCACGCTAACCATGAAAGGAAACAAAAACACTTAGATGTACTTCAGAAATATCAACTCTAGAGTAAAAAAAAGATAAGATAAAGAAACCTCCATAGGATTCATATTGGCAGTTGACTTGAAGAACTTATCCAAGAACGATCCCTCAGCTGAGAAAAAAAGCAATGAGAAAATAATAATTGTCAAGGGTTTTACATCCTTTGATCTGACGTAGAAGCACACAGAGAGAGAGATGTTAACAAACTTACAAAGCTTGATTTCAGAGGTAATGTTGCCAATAGCATGAAGAAGACCAATGGTTCCACAAGCATTACCAACAGTTTGTTTCATGAAGTAAACTTTATCACTATGCACCTATCACCAGAATGAAACAAGGGTTTCAATTCATGAAGAACAAAACAAGTGTTGTTGATCAGAAAACTCACCTTCTCCTTGATCTCCTTGTCTTGCTCGATTCTCTCTTCTTCACTCTACACACCAAAAAACATGGGTTCTTCAATCAATACAAGGCAGACATACATATTCAGAGATGGGTTTCAATTGATAGTTACAAAGAAGACACCTTTTTGGTGAGAGGGTAAAGGAAGAGAACAGCAAGAACAGGCTTTGGAACCATCTCAAGCAGCTCGTCATCTAAACCAAACACATCATTGCACTCCGCTGCATCTGGGGCAAGTCCAAGCCCCCACAGAAACTGCACCACACACCAACACGAAGAAAAAATCATTGTAATTGAACTAGAAGCTTCCCAGTTTTAGAAACGTTCACTTTCCGATGATCGGAGAACGAATGGGAGAATACCTGATTCATAACATCGGGGTTAGCTTCAAGTGGAAGCCATCTCTTAGCTGATGAACTCTCGTCTACGGTCGCCATCTTAAAGGATCGTCTCTCTTTCGATCGGTGTTTGTTAGAAGAAATCAAATCTATGAAGAAGAAACGAATCACTGAAGAAGAGCCGTGAAGGAAGCTCATTCTCTAAGCGGTGCTGTTATTTAACGGGCCTGGCCCAGTTAAGCTGTTTATTGACTATAAATGATTCAACCATTGATTTAACTGGCCCGGCCTGGCCCAATAAGACCGTGTGGTGAATTAAATTCTAATCTTACGGAGATGAACGGTGTAGATTTCGTTTACGGTAGAGGCGCGCGTAGAGGATAATCTTATGGAGTTTTTAAAGATTAGGTATATAGAGGAAAGTATCATAGGGCTAGGGTTTTGTTACACAGTTATCGCAGCTTCTTCTTCTTCTCTCTCTCTCACACACACACACACTTTGTTAGGCGTCGAAACAACGCTGTCCGAATCATATCTTCGATTGTTATTCTTATTCTTTCTTCATGAATACGTATAGGCACTAAGGGTTTCTTCATCCTCAACAAAACAAATTCCTCAAAAAATAATATCCGGACAAGTTGATTTTTGGATTCATTCGGACCAGAGAAATGGCGACCGTGAACCCTTTCGATCTGTTGGACGATGACACAGAGGATCTCAACAAGCTCGTCGCGGCTAAGCCATTGAAGGTTGAGAAAACAGCTCCGGTTCAGCCTGGTAAGCTGCCGACTAAGCCGCTTCCTCCTTCTCAAGCTGGTGAGTCTTTTTTCTCTTTGATTCTGTTTCTCAAGTTTTGATTCTACTTTATTAGATTCGTGCTGATTTGCTTAGTCATTGATTGAGTTTATAAAGTCAAACAAGAGTTGACTTTTCTTGTTTAGTTGAGCTTTGACTTTATTTGGTCGTTAGTTATAGATTCGGGATATTAATGAGTTTCTTTATTACATTTATTGAAAGGATTACACTTTAATTTAAAGGTATATAGTTTAATTGATTAGATGTTACGTTTTATTTAATTTGATTAGTGAGGGAGGGAAAGAACGGACCTGGAGGAGGTCGCGGTGGTGGAGTACGTGGTGGCCGTGGTAGGAGTGGTGGATTCAACAGGGAAGCCAGGAACAATGATGGTCCTGCTAATGAAAACGGATATGGTGGAGGCTACAGACGCTCTGAAGAAGGAGATGGAGCGAGACGTGGTGGGTCTGTGGGTGGATACCGTGGTCGTGGTGGTCGCCGTGGAGGCTTTAACAGTGGAGAGTCTGGTGACTTTGAACGCCCGCGTAGGGACTTTGACCGCCAGAGTGGAACAGGTCACGGGTAAGCAAGCTTCTTAAATTGATACTCTCTTGTAATAACTTGGTTTGTGATTGGTTAACTTGTTGTTAAGTAGAAATGGGTTTAAACGTGATGGTGCTGGCCGTGGCAACTGGGGAACCACTGAGGATGAAATTCCTCCGTAAGATTTTTTTTTAAAAGTCGGTTTAGATCATGTATATGTGTTTTCTGTTTGATGGGCGTCTTGAAAATAAACTCTTATCGTTGCAATCACTAGAGTAACTGAAGAATCCGCAGCAGTGGTGGAGAAGAGTTTGGCTGTTGAGAAGGAAGGTGGTGAAGGTGAAGCAAACAAAGAGACACCTGTTGAAGAGAAAGCAGAGCAAGAGCCCGAGGACAAGGTACATTAATCATCTTTTTTAGCTCATTTCTCATCATGTGAAGTGTAATCTAATGGTGATTTGCTGTTTTTTGTAGGAGATGACTCTGGAAGAGTATGAGAAGATTTTGGAGGAGAAGAAGAAAGCTCTGCAGGCAACAAAGATTGAGGAGAGGAAGGTTGATGCAAAGGCGTTTGAGACCATGCAACAGCTCTCAAACAAAAAGAGCAACAACGATGAGGTCTTCATCAAACTGGTGAGTTAGTATTTCATTAATCTTGTATTATTATAACAGAGTGTGCGCTTATTGAAACTTGAACTGGTGTTATCAGGGAACAGAGAAGGACAAGCGCCCAGTTGAGAAAGAGGAGAAGACCAAGAAGGTCTCTAGTTTACTCCCAGGGATTAAGCATTTTGTTGTGTTCAAAATCTATCTCATGCTTATTATATACTTTTTCATGCTTATTATATACTTTTTCAATTGTATGTTTATGTGATTTTTGTAGTCGTTGAGCATAAATGAGTTTCTGAAACCTGCGAATGGAGAGAGATACAGAGGTGGTGGTTACCGTGGTGGAAGGGAAGGACGTGGAGGTCGTGGACCAAGAGAAGGAGCGGATGGAAGAGGTCGTGGACCAAGAGGAGGAGGTCGTGGTCAAAGAGGAGGCGATGGAGGAGAAAACCAGAGAGCTGTTGCACCAAAAATGGTTGCTCCTGCACCAAAAATTGAAGACGCCGCACAGTTCCCTACTCTGGGAAAGTAAGGCTCTTCTGTCTGGTCTTTCAGCCTCTGGTCTCGACGCTTTTGGTATTTGTAATCTCTCTTACCTGCTTTGGATTTTGTTCTACTTCTGATTCGATTGTTATTGTTATACCCTTCGTTTTGTTCTACGAACCCAATTTTGGGAGTTTTTATTAAGTTAAATGAGGCAGAAAGAACAATCCATTCTTCGACCAATGTTTCTGTAATGCTTAACTTAACTGAGACTTAATTAAAAAAAAAAACATTAACTTTGGTATGCATGAAAAACTTAGCTTATTATGTTCAAAGTACATTACAAAGAATTTAGAATCTTTCGGACATAATGATTGAAAAACCAAAACACATAAGATGAAGAAGAGCAACGATGTTCAGATGTCTTGCATTCAAACGGATGAGATAATATATATATAGTTAAAGTGTTTCCAAAAGAGAATTAAGAAGAGCAGCAGCCTGATTGCTGGTTTACAGGTTGTCCTCGGATCTGGACGGTTGCTGGCTTGGATCCTCCTGAAGGTTGGCTCGCCATTCTGCAAGCAAACAAACAAATAAACCGAACTTAGTCTACTCTACAAGTGTGACCCAATAATCTATGAGCTCAGTTGATGGTTAATAATGAATTACCTTGTCTTGATTGCAGCAGTCATGGCCATGAAAGCTTCTTCGACATTGGTAGCGTTCTTGGCACTTGTCTCCAGGAATGGGATCCCAAGTTCATCTGCAAAAGCCTGTGTGTTGGCAGAAAAAAATAGTATAGTAAATCATCAAGACAAGAATGCCAAAAAGACCTTAACTGTAAAGAAACTTCTGAAGCATATTTGTTTTTTTTACCTTGGCAGTTTCAGTGGATACAACTTTCTGTGAAGTGAGATCACACTTGTTCCCAACCAGTAGCTTGTTCACATTCTCACTGGCGTAGCGGTCGATTTCATTTAGCCATTGCTTGACATTGTTGAAGCTTTCTTGGTCTGTTACATCATAAGTCACCTGACCCAAAAAAACGGTTCAGAGTTTCATTGATGGATGTCAGATAACACGGAGTCAGAAATGTTAGTGTGATAATGAGCATAATACAATGATTCCATGAGCTCCTCTGTAGTAACTGCTGGTGATCGTCCTGAAACGCTCTTGACCTGCCGTGTCCCACTGCATAAATGGTGGATAATACTAAACAGAGTGAGCATTAGCGATTATGAAAATCAATCTGAGTGATCTGACACACGACTCAGGACAAACTTACAATCTGGAGTTTGATAGTCTTTCCATCTTGTTCGACAGTGCGGATTTTCTGCAAAAAGATCATTACAAAATTTTACAACTTGTAATGATTTTACATATAACCAATTTGATAAGTGGAAGAAGAGGCTTACAAAGTCAACACCAATGGTGCTGATGTAGCTATCCAGGTAGGAATCATCCTGACAAGACCAAAAAAATAAAATAAAAAAATGAGACATCACTTCAAAAGTGCAACAGCAGCAGCACTGAGTATCAAGAAAGAGAGAGAGAGAGAGAGAACTTACAGCAAACCTTAGAAGCAAGCATGATTTGCCAACACCAGAATCACCAATGAGCAAAAGCTTGAACAGATAGTCACTGCAAATGAAAGAAACATGTAAGAACAGATAATCCAATTCCTTATTTCTCCAAAATCCAACAACTATGTATTTTATATCATCTGTGAATTCAAGAAAAAAAAAAACAGATCTCAACCAAAGTTCATAGATCTAATCAAAAGAATTCGATCAAACAGAATAATAACAAAGCCAAAATTGGTAAGATTATCATTACATGATGATCCAAATAGAAGCATATAATTCAAAGACGCTAAATCGATCGGAAGGATATGATGAGGAACGTTCTTACTATTCAGGATTCATGGGATCGAGCTGCCGGTAACAACAAAGTGGAGGAGATTCCGCCGATCTTTCGTCGGTGAGAGAGCGATTTTAGAGACGTAGACGATGGCTGGCTATGTGTCGACGACGTGCTTAAATACGTCTTTTTTTTCTTCAATTGCTGACGTGTCTTCGCCAACCCAGAAGATGCGTGGAGGAGAAAGTTTTTTTTCCTTCTTTTTCTTTTTACTTCACTCTATACGGCCGAACACTACCGAATATATTTTTTGCGTGTTAAAATTTTTAAAATAGTTTTGTAAAGTTTAATTATATTTTAATATTAATATTTATTTATTTATAACTTTACCTGTTGAAAGTAAATCCTATCAACTCTAGTAATTTGTGAACGTTTTGGACCACATCAAAATGACCTGGATATGAATTATAGCATAGTTTCACCCGAAAAACTCAAATCAGTTTCCTCTTACAAGTACCAAACACTATACAAAAATTGTTTTGAGTGTAGTAGAAAAAAGAGAAGAAAGCTGTAAACCAATGCCTTCATTTGTTATTAGACAAAAGAATATCACAATATCAGACAAAACACAGAATACAACGAACTTGTTGCAAACCCTTATTACATAACAGCACAAAACTGCAACAATGGCTTCTGTTCACACAAGCTCACCAGCTACTCTCTTCTTCATCATCTTAAGAGTGGTTCAGACACAGGAACTGCAAAACCAAAGATAAAGTCAGATCAACGTTTCTGCAAATTCACATTGATTAGCTAAAACAAAGATTTGGTTAATTTACTTATTACCTTCATCAACATATCCAAATTTCTCTTTAATTTCAGCAATAACCAGACGTGTCAAAAGCAATCCAGCACAAAGAGCCCCAGCCACCAACATATAGAACACAGCTTCCCAGCCCAAAGTGGAAAGAAACCCTGTCAGAAGAGGACCCAAAGCCGCACCAGCAGATCCAGTCCCATCAATAATGGCAGTTACAGTTGCAAGCGCCCTTGAATCCCCTTGTAAAGACTTGTGCGTTCCGAGATCAGCTGAGACTGCGGTTGTGATGAGTGCATAAGGTCCATTGACAAACAAACCAGCAACCATCATGAGGAGGATGTTGACTGTCTGAGAGACACCTCCATAGGAATGGTACACGAGCATTGCTGGAATCGCTGCGTACATAAACGTTGCTGCAGTTGTAGCTCTTGCTTTGAATTTATCTGAAATGTAGCCAGCAAGAATCCCACCTACAATGCCTCCAACATCAAATAGCGTGGAGAGGTTTCCTGCTGTTTTCACAGACATATACTCTCCACCAATAGCTGCAAATAAATAAATAAAAAAGGCATGTAAGAACATTATCATCCCAAACACTTAACTCTCTAATCTGACTATCAAAAAAACTTACTTGTTTGGCTAAGATAAAATGGTAACCAGTATAAGAACGTGTAAGCCACCAGTTTCGAGAAGAAGAGACACAATGCAAATGGTATAACACCAGGAATCATACAAGCTTGCAAAAGTCCAACACTTCTTTTATTCTCATACCTAAACCCTGACCCTGAACCCTCACCTTCCTCTTCTACACTTTCTTCCTCTTCTTGTTCTTCTTCAATGTCTCTGTTCCTCTTAATGAACTTACCTGAATTAGAATTGATATCTGGAAACCCAACATCCTCAGGATAAGCAGCCAAGAACAAGTAAACAAGAACTCCTCCTAAAGACATAACAAAACCAGGAGCTATAAAAGACCATCCCCAACCATATTGAAGAACACCAGCAGCTATCAATGAACCACAAATGTTCCCAACAGAAGTATGAGCATTCCAAATCCCCATTATAAGCCCTCTCTTCCTATTCCCAAACCAGTTCCCGACAACAGCCACAACAGACGGCCAACCCGTCGCCTGAAACAACCCAGCCGCCATTTGCATCACCAGAAAGAACCAAAACGCATGAACATTCCAGAAATAACCCATCCCAAACAACCCAACGAAGAACCCACTCCCAATCATCCCCCAAGTCAGAAACAACCTCAAATCCAAAGAATCACCCAAATGTCCAGCAACATACATTCCTAACGAGTAACAAGCCAGAAACGCCACGTCGATCTCTCCTAACCTCGACGTGCCACCTTTCCCGTTAAACGGTTCCCATCCTTTAGACTCATCACGGTTTGCATCAGCTTCTTCCTTGACGAACACGTTTCCTAAAGGCCAAGGATGCTCGTTGACATGAGCTTGCGGTGGTGGCTTAGTGCTTGACTCTGGGTGCAAAACGCTTTTTACTATGCTGCTGGGTTTTCGTGAAGCGTGGTAACATGCGTACGCGATGAAAGTGATCAATAGAATCACGTAGCGAAACGTCTTTGGGCTCCAGTTTCTTCCTCTGATTCTCCTTAGAAGCAGAATCCCAGGTGGTGTCTTCCTCTTCGAACCAATCACCATCTTTTAACCCGAAAATGAAAATAATCGTGAAAAAAATCAATACTTTAGGGATCAGAATCAAATACCCAAATCCATGTTTGTGTGTGTTTGAGAAATCAGAATCACGAATTTTAATTGGACTGAGAGAGGTTGGCGGGAGGGAGAGAGAGAGAGAGAGAAGAAGACGTCATGTGTGAAGATGTGACACGTGTCCTCTTCGTTACGGAAGAGGCAAAAGACAGAACACGTTGACCACTTCGGTTTGTATGAAGCGACGGCGCGTTACCGACGTCATCTATTTGTGGGCCAACATTTTGGGTTAGTTTAAGCGTCATCATTAGTTTGGGGTCAATTAATAGAATAATAGCATATAGCAGCCCCTTGGTGGTTAATATTTTATATTATGATAATTATTTTAGAGTACTACACGTGGCGAATTCAAAACAGAGCCCTCTTCCCTCCTTTTTGGAGTAAGTAACTGAGAATGTAACCATGGCGATGAGCTCTCACCTTCTTCTTCCTCACGTCTTGAAATCGTGTTTCCCTTGTGAGTTTTTCATGATCAGTCGAGGTTGGTGAATGTAGACCTGGTTCTTGTTTGATAATGAATGACTTTCATATGACCTTTTAGGACCTGGTCCTTGTTTGATAATGAATGACATAATGACCTTTTAGAATTTATTAGGTCGTGTTCTTGTTATATTCCTTTTGTACTTCGTCATACTGATTCGAATCTCGAGTTTTATTTAATGGAGGTGGAACACAACTTCGTATTTATTTATATTATCCTTATTCTATCTAATGAATCAGTGATTTGTCCAGGTAATAAACCCGTTGGAATTGTATATATATTCATCATGTTTGGTTATTTATTTTATTATCTCCATTATTAAAAATTTGGACAGATATCTCTCTGTCTTCGGCAATTGGAACCATAGTTAACTATTGTATCCATGTTTTGTTTGACATTAGATATATTAAAAATTTGGTAAAGGAAGCATGTACCTGGACAACTCTAGATGTATTCATGCATTAAATCTCAACAATCTAAATACAGTACTCCTTTTTTCTGCATTTGGGGTGGTTTTCATGATGTTACAGTATCTTCTCATCCTATACATAAAAAAGCAGAAACTTCAAATACCAGGAAACAAAATCCACAGAGAGAGAAACACTGGAATTTTCAAGTTTAAAATGTTACTGAAAGAGAAGAGGAACTATGTTAATATGTATATATAACTAACCTTATATAATATGTACAGATTAGACCCACCTTATAAACTTAGCCACCAAAGAAAAGCCCAAAGACAAATAATAAAAGGTTATGTCTGTAAATTCCAATTTCTAAAGCAGAAACCTCACTTTTTCTAAGAAAGTCTAAGAGTAGGTAGCTCTCATCAATCTCTCAGTCAAGAGAAAGAGAGGAACAGCTTAAAACATCTTTTCTTTGCCACTGACAAGCACCATGAGGGTTAAAAGCTTTGTCCCCTCAGAGTTGGTGAAGCAGCTATGCTTGAGGAAACGACCCATTTGACCGCAAATCCATAAGAAGGAGACCTCGACCTTACTTGGTGTGCTTAAAATCTGTAATGATAATTGATAGCTGCATATTATGTTAAATATGAAAGTCACACATTACACCAAATCCGTAAGCATAGCCACTGATTTTATAGAAACTTGAAAAGAGCAACACAACGCATTAACAAGCGACACAAACAACATACATTATACCACCACACATCAAAGACAACGTGAACTATACATGCGGAGAGATTAAACCAAACAATACCCACTACAAGGGAAATAACATTTCTCCAAGTGTTAAGCATCACAGTGCATGAGTAGAAGAAGTTGGTAGTGTTATTGTTATATTGAAAATAGTGTGTATCCAAAATAATGGGAGGAGCTGAGAAAAAGCAATGAGAATTTGAAGTGGGAAAATAAAAAGATCAAACATAACATAAAATACTACCTGAAAACATGCTAATCACACTTCTTCTCATATCTCTTAACTTGTCCTTTTTTTTGGTTAAATTTTACAACTAGACAGTAAAAAGGAAACTATGTAAAGTCATTTTCTTCTTGCAGAGAAAGAAACTAGTGAAAGAAAAATACACTATGCGCTATGTACTTAATCTGTGGTTTCAGTTTCTTCTTCCCTTCTTTTCTTCTTCTCTTCCTTGTATGCTAAGTTAATCACCTGCACACAAAAAGGGGGAGAATAATGTGTTATGTTATAGATAGAGACATTAAAGATAACTGAAGCCACAAAGGATTCAAGAGAAGAACTTACAATGAAGAAGATGAAAACAATCACTTCAATGAGTTTAGGGAAAAAGGTAAGAGAATGTTTCACATAGTCCATGTCACCACCGTGTGCTTTCTCAATTATCACATGTGTGTCCACCACTATCCAACCCACAAAGATCAAGAGTGCAAAGTATAGCTGCTTATATACCTGTTGACACATACAGGACAAGTAAGTATTTTTTTCCTTATCGATTCTCTATCCCCTTTGCTGGGTGCTGAAGACAGAGTTCATTCACCTCAAGATTGAAAATGAAGACAGATGAAGAGCCACAGATTACTGAAGCAGAAAACTGCAGCCACCAGAGGATGGAAACAAAAGAAGCAAGCACACCTCCAAGGTAAAGGTACTCTCTACGCCTTGTCAACATTGCTGCAGCCGCAAAACAAGCAAATGGAACTGCTGTTCCCACACATGCAGTGACCACGAAGCTGGAAACAAAACATGCAAAACGTCAGCTCCAATGAAGTTTTCTTTTATTTCAGAGAAAAAATTGTCAACAATGAATAGATATACCTTGAATCAACTTCAAAGGCCAAGTTGATCATGGGACCAATGGAAGCACCTTTAAGAAGGGCAGAGAGAAACAGAAGGGAGAGACGCTTTGCTGCATCAAATGCATACATTAGGGTTATAGGAACGCATCATATTCAAACAACAATTGTACGTGACGAATGAAACGTACACGATTGTTCATTTGGAATAGTAAAAAGCAACAAGAGCACTCCTCCAAAGAATCCAAAACTAGTGACAATTCCACCAATATTCCAGAGCATATGGAGGTAAGATCCAAAGGAAACCGCAAGAACAGCCCATAATAAGGTGACATAGACCTACAAATTTCACAAAAACGAGAATAAAGAGCAAAGCACAATCCACCTCATTGAACACAAGTTCGCAGAAACCAAATACATCATGTTACAGCGGTTTCACCACGAGAATAAAACCATCGATAGAAACCAGCGATCAAGAACAGTTTGTTGCACTTTTAAAATCGAAACCGTTTACCCAAATAACGGTGTGCGTGAAAGAGGAGAGTCAAAGAACGTACCCTCTTAAGAAGATAATGCACAGCCGGAGATAATTCACGTAGAGAATCGTTGGAAGAGAAGGCTTCTTGCATTGCTTCTTCTTCTTCTTGATTACAAATCATTATTTCAAAAATGCTCTTTATTTATACGGCTTATAAAAGAATGTAGTGGAAAAAAAGTTTGACAATAATACCCCTAGACTATTACTTTGGAGTTTGGACTCTTGTCCACGTGGAATACCTCCACACTGACGGGGATGGGTTTTTAATACGAGCCCATGAATAACTATCACTATCAGTTTCCTTTTTTGTTATTTTCGAACTGTGTGAAACGCAAAAACGTTACGTAGTTTCTATTTCAGAGAAAGAAACGACAGACATGTTACCTCTCCTACAATAACACGTCTCTCCCTTGTTGAGTGAGCTTTTGAGCTAAAGAAACCATTAACAATGGCGTTATTGTTCTCCCCGCCAATCTTCATCCCAAAGAACTCATTCCCTCTCCTCTCCACGAACCGCTTCTCTCTCCTCTCCGTCACTCGAGCTAACTCCTCCGACACTGGTATAACCTCTCCTGCCACAGTCTCCGTGGACGTTAAAGAACCTCCTCCTACATCAACACCAGTTGCCAAGAAAGAAGAGATCTCCATCGTGGAAGGTCATGAAGAGATGAAGACGAGGGAGACGCTTATCAAGTTCGAGGATGCGAGATGGGTTAATGGAACATGGGATCTGAAACAGTTCGAGAAAGATGGGAAAACAGACTGGGATGACGTCATCGTCGCTGGTTAGAACCACGAACTTTAGTTTTGTTCCATCACTTGAGTTGAGTTTATGTAACTGTTTTTTACTTTTACTTCTGTTTTGTAAAGAGGCCAAGAGAAGAAAATGGCTCGAAGAGAATCCAGAGACCGCGAGTAACGACGAGCCTGTGCTCTTTGATACATCGATAATCCCATGGTGGGCTTGGATGAAGAGATATCACTTACCCGAAGCTGAGCTCCTCAATGGTTTTAGTTCCTCTGTCTCAAATCTTTAAAAAGATTAAACGCATTACGCAGACTCTAGCTATAACTAAGATGTTGCAGTACTATATATGGTGCAGGTCGTGCTGCGATGATAGGGTTCTTCATGGCTTACTTTGTTGATAGTCTTACTGGAGTAGGACTTGTTGATCAAACGGGTAACTTCTTCTGTAAAACACTCTTGTTCGTGGCTGTGGCTTGAGTTCTCTTCATCCGCAAGAATGAGGATGTGGATAAGTTGAAGAAGTTGTTTGATGAGACGACGTTATATGATAAACAGTGGCAAGCAGCTTGGAAAGATGGTGAGGATGACTCATCATCATCATTAAGTTCAAAGAAGTGAAACCCAAAAACAAGAGACTCTTGCTTTTTTTTTTGGTTATATGATGCTGTCACAAAGAGATAAGACTTGTTAACATGAAGAGAATTTAAGGGGTCTTCTCAGTATATGGTTTTATTATCCACATGTATGCCTTCCTTTTCGCGTCTAAGCACCAAAACCTTACAACAACCTTGAGAGACCAACAAGATCCATTTAGTTCCATGGGGAAAGTGAGAGAAAAAGAGAGAGAAGAAAACTTTTTCTCTTACTTGGCTCATGACTCATGAACTTATACTAGTCCAGTAAAAGACTTTTAGCTGGCTTGGTGTGTTGCTCTCCAATCAACACTTCTCAGTATACCGTCCAAATTTAAGTCTTGAGAAGAACACATATTCGTGGCATCCCCCCCTTCAAGAGCTATAAAAATTTTAGAACACTGATCTTTTTATACAATAAATAAAATTGATTTTGCAAACTTTTGTAAAACGATCCACAACTTGTGGTTTTGTCCCCTGTGGAGAATAGTGAAACTCCAACTCTGTGAAAAGTGTTATTTCCCTATTCCAACTACATATGTGCTTCTCAGTTAAGTATGTTTGGTCTTTTACCCTTGACGAGTTCGGTAAGAGTCTTACCGTTTTCTTCCACGACGATCGATCCATCATCCATGCTGCTACAAACTTATCTTGTTTTCTAAAACAATTCAAATTAAAAAATTGATTGTTACAAAAAAAATGATTTTAAACCTTTTAAGTTTTACCGACGCGTTTCCGACACGTCCGGAGACCATGCCAAAGAGTCAATTCAGGCCAGCCAGAAAAGTAATTTATTCGATTTCAAACGTACTTTAATTAAATTAAGATAATTAGCCGAATTAGAAGAAGTATAATTTTTCAGGTAAATCGTTTTTACTTTTAAAAATTAAAACATTTACGTATCAGTTTCAGTTTTGCATAATTATCTGATTGGTCCACCTGTAGTTTTCTAGTTAATCCATTTATGATGATTTTTGGGGGGGGTATATTCATCTACATATTTTTGAAAGACATACTTTGTGTATACAGTACTTGAAAACATCAAATATATAATCCATGAAAAGTCAGCTTTGGGAGCTAATGAAATTCCTAAACAATTCTAAAAATGCAAACCAAGGTCTGATGTAATATATGAATATATGAGTTTCTTTAATTCACGGAATAATAAAACTATAAGCTAATCACAGGATAGCCAATTTTATAGAACTTTGGGAAAGCAGGGTTCAGTCAAAAGGTATTGTCCATAATCAAACAAATAAAGATATACGATTGTATTGTTGTTTTGAACGTTAATCACGTGGTCATGTCGTGATTAAGGTCCTAAATATGTCAAACTTTGTATGCCACGTTGCAGACCGATGTAACGTTTTCACACCGACTGGTCTGCGACATTATTTAAATCACAAAACAATGCTTTATAATTAAATTGATTCGAAACATTATAATGATTTGACTTCATTGGTTAATAAACCTAAGATAAAATTATCCAACTATCTTAACAGATCATTACAGTTAGAGCTGCGCTGCCTGTTAGGAGGCCTTCATAGTTATGTAGAGTGATATGATGGAGTCCTGTAAATATCATATGTGGTGGATTATCACTGATGTGTTTTAATATGGTTTGTGTTGAAACGTCGAACATAAATTTAGTTTTGATATTTTCAAAAGAAAATATAAGCAATATCGGTTTTCATAAAAAATATACATGCAATAAAAGATAATTTGGAGTCAGGATTAGGTTTGTTTGGGTTTAGGTTCAATTTTTTTTTGTTTCCTCTAGAAAACGATATGATATTCCATCAAGTGAAAATTTTGAACTAGTTTAAAAAATCTGGATATGTTCTTAAAAGAAAACAATAACATATGGAAAAGAAAAAAACTGAAAAAGCAAAAAGAGAAAGAGATAAGGAGAAAAAGAAAAGGATACGCAAAAAGAAAGGAGATGGTTGACCACCAAAACTCACGTCTGAGGAAACAGCACATTCCATTACGATCGGTTTGAAGAAAAGATGATATTTCCCGAATTTAGAATTGTCAGTTTCTACATTTATTTCCAATCTTAAAAATTCTCCCCCATCGTATTCGTTTTTTGGAAAATATAAAAGATAGTCCAAATTATTTATGGGAACAAGTATAAATATCTTATATTAGTAGTATTTGGTAATTGGTATATTCAGAATATTCCTCTATGATGTACCATTTTGACTTATTGATTATTTAAATGGACGCATCTTTGAATTTTCCGCATGAGATCTAACTTTTAAATTTCTTGCCTAACAACTAGTGCTGGGTTCGCGGGTCGACCCGCCCCGACCCGCCCCGCCCCGCTGCGGGTTGAATCATTTTTTTGATTCAAAAATTTGACCCGCTTGACCCGCGAGTAGAAAAAGTCGTACCCGCATCCGTCCCGTTTAAATTAGCGGATAACCCGCGGGACCCGCGGGTAATATTTAAAATAATAAAAATAATTATTTTATATATTTTTATTATTATTTAAAAAAAAATATATATATATTTTAATTAATTTTTTAATTATATACTTAATTTTGATTAATTTTATTTAAAAAATCATATTTTTTTATAAAAAAAATCATTTTTTTATAAAAAAAATCATTTTTTAATTTTTTTTTTTTTTTTTTTTAAGTTTTGCGGGTTGGCGGTTACCCGCGATTCAAATTCAACCGACCCGCATCCGCCCCGCTGAAAATTTATCTGACCCGCACCCGCACCCGCCTTGGAATTTTTTCAAATCTGTTGACCCGCACCCGCCCCGCAACGGGTCAAACAGGGCGGGACCCGCGGGTAAAGAACTAAATTCCCAGGCCTACTAACAACGATGGATGTGTTTTCTTTTCTGGACTTTTTTATACATCCAAAATTAATATTTTTAATAATAGTAACAATATATATATTTTCTAGAACATAATCATCGTATATGCTTACGTAATTAAAGAAAATGGACAGAAGAGAAAAGTAACAGAAATGAATTAGGTGTGGGTAACTGAAATAATAGAGATCTATTAACTTCCAAAACTGACTCGTCTCGCACGCGTTTACGACCTTCACACGTGCCGCATCCCTTCTTATAATATAAACCCAAGCCGCCCCCGCTACTTGATTCTCAATTCTTCCTTCCACCAAACAAAAACAAACAAACAAACAAACAAAAGCCCACAGCTTCTGTAGTAAATTGATTTCAACCGTCCGATCATTCATCTTTGCCATCAACCCTTCACCAATCCCTACACAGATCATCTGCCCTCTCTCTCTCTCTCTCTCTTTATTTTGCTGTTTCTCTCTCTCTCTCTCTCTCTCTCTCTGGATCTCTCCGGCGAGCCTTTCTCTTAGGTGGTGGTGACTGGTGAGTTTTTCGCTTATGAGATTATTTTTTTTAACGTGATTTGATTTCACGACGTGTCTACATTACCTTCTTTGATTCTCTACCTTCTGCTTTCGAATCGTGTTTCCTGGTATACGTTTGAATCTCTTTTTGAATTCTAACAACTTTTGCGTTCCGATAATTTTGACGAAGCTGTTGAGATTTTCTAGTCATCGTTCATTGTTTTGATTTGTACATTACATTTGATGATCTGATTATATCAAAATGGTCTTTGTTCTGTGTTTTATAATTCAAACTATCATCATGTTCTGTTTCTCTAGAATATGTGAAGATTCTTTTTTTAAAAAAAGAAGATGTTTTTGTGTTTTATGTGCAGTAACAGTAGCAATCAAAGCTTTAGCATCCTCAGATTCCTCCTTGTCTCTGTTTCTGCGGTTTTATATCTGTAAATGGGCTGCTTCCAATCAAAGGTTGCAAGAGAATTCCGTGGACACGAAGACCCTGTCAAGCTTGCCTCCGAGACTGCCTGTATGTTACTTCTTGCTTGCTCCTCTACTACATATCATTCATTCCTTTGCATGTCCATTTGTTTCTTGATTTGAGGATTCATCAGCTAGATATGTTCCTTAGTTTCAACACGTTTGTTGTTAGTTGTTTAGTTGATACCAATAGCATCACCTAATTTTTATTCATGTTCACTACTGCTTTCAGTTTTTAGTATATTTTTTTATGCAAGAGTCCTCAAGAATGGTTTCTGACTGCTTGCTTTATGTCAACATGTTAAAAAAAAACTGCAAAGTGGATTAATATTCTTTTTGTTTGGTTCCCTGGTACTTTTTGTTTGATGTTGCAGTGTGGCTTGTTTTTCTCTTTTCCAGTTAGTGTGAGTGAGGTTGAAGCATTGTTTGAGCTGTTCAAGAGCATAAGCAGTTCCGTTGTTGATGATGGTTTGATAAACAAGGTAACTACTTAAAAGATATGTTTCTTTGACCCCATTTTGATCTTTTCATGACCCCACTTTAGTATTCTCTTTTTTCCTCTTTACGCTATTCATCTATAGTAGTTCTCCACTTCGTTGACTTTCTTCAATTTATTAGAGCAACAATAATGATTCCTCCTTCCATGCTATCTGTCTCTGTCTGTTCCATATTGCACCACTAATTCAATGTATCGTAGCCCTTCATGTTTGACTTGAATATCCTTATTATAGTTGATTGCTTTTGGTTTTGAATTATGAGGGGCTTTCATGGCCCACACTTTCTTTATCTTTGTGTGTTTTATAATACTTCCTTCACGTTTGTGCAGGAAGAGTTTCAACTTGCCTTGTTCAAGAACCGGAAGAGGGAGAATATATTTGCTAACAGGGTATAATCTAAGTTCCTCACGCTTTAATAAAATTTATTATTCTTCAAGAGTGATCTGAACCAAGTACTCTTGTTAAACTAAGTAATCATTCTCCCTTGCAGATCTTTGATATGTTTGATGTCAAACGAAAAGGAGTAATTGATTTTGGAGACTTTGTCAGATCACTCAATGTTTTCCATCCCAATGCTTCTTTGGAAGACAAAATAGATTGTAAGTTTACGACATGAAAGAGAGTTTTATAGTTCTCGAAGCTTTTGTGTGAAGACTTGTATTGATAATGGTCTACATTTTTTCAGTTACGTTTAGGCTTTACGACATGGACTGTACGGGTTTCATTGAACGACAAGAGGTATGTTTGCCAAGTTGGAATGATTATGCATCACTTACTTAATATCCTTGCAGGAAAAATCATTATTGTGTGTGATATATTTTGCAGGTGAAGCAAATGTTGATCGCCCTTTTGTGTGAATCTGAAATGAAATTGGCTGATGAAACCATAGAGATAATACTAGATAAGGTTTGTGGTCTGTTTGAATTCTAAATTATTTGTCTTTTTCTAGAATTATACATTTGAGCTCAAGTTTTAAATATTTCGTTTATCTTTCTTTATTTTCAGACATTTGAAGATGCAGACGTGAATCAGGATGGAAAGATTGATAAACTAGAGTGGAGCGATTTCGTGAACAAGAACCCATCACTACTTAAGATCATGACACTCCCATATCTCAGGTATTTTACCAAACTTGGCTTTCATGGGAACCATAACTAAAGTATACTTGAAAAGTTGGTAGATAAAGTTTTTCTTAACGTATGCATAATAAAATCTACACAGGGATATAACGACAACGTTTCCAAGCTTTATCTTTAACTCGGAGGTGGATGAGATTGCCACTTGAAGAAAACAAAACTGTTTTACAAAGGTTGGACCGCACAAGAACGAACAAGACCCAAGTTCTGAGTTGATCCGTGTAGTCCACAGCTGTTTGCAACACACAGTAGATCATTAAAAAAAATTATTTCAATTGTTTCTCTTACGTAGTATTTTTCATATTCTGGGTTCCTATTTTCTTCTCAGAACATTTTTGAAATCCCTTTGTCTTTTAGCTTAAATAGAGCATAAATCACCTATCCTCTACGTCATATAAACATATGTAACGTTTGTAAGTTTGTACATAAGCACAAAGCAATACATTTGTAAAGATTAAAGATTTTACGCAATATACAAAAGAGAAAATATTTGTTATGTTATATAAATGTGGGTCTAATTGTTCCAATTGAATCTTATAAATGCCAAAACTGTAAAGTAAGATTTTATTGAGCCCTTTTACCGTAAAACAAAAAGTTACAAATGTCTTTGGACCAAATGAAATTTACGGTCTTGCCACTCTCGTGTTCTCTCTCGACGGACTCCGAGTTCCCAGCAATTTAGGGTTCTTCGCATCCCTCGTGTGCTTCACTTGCTAAATTCTAGATTTGGAAATCTAGACTGATGTTTAGGAAACGGAACTTAGTTCTTGAATCGCTGCGTTGCGTAGTTAGCACATCTTCAAAACCGGCTCTGTTCTGCAGCACTAGTGTTCAACCTGCTAGACTTAGCTGGGAAGCTTCTTCTCAAGTGATACTCAAAAAGAAGCTCGAAACAGCTCTCAAGGATCACCGCGTAGATAACGCCTGGGACGTGTTCAAAGATTACAAACGTCTCTATGGGTTTCCAGATAGTGCCATCATGAACAGGTTTGTCACTGTGCTGTCTTACTCCTCTGATTCCGCTTGGCTTTGCAAGGCTGATGATCTGACTCGTTTAGCTTTGAAGCAGAACTCAGGTTTGCTAAATAACGATGCTTTAACTAAGTTGTTACTGTCTCTAGCGAGAGCTCAGATGTCTGAATCTGCTTGTAACATACTTCGCACAATGCTAGAGAAGGGATTTGTCTTGACTTCTGATATGTTGAGGCTTGTGGTGATGCATATGGTGAAAACAGAGGTCGGGGCTTGCTTAGCTTCGAATTATTTAGTTCAGATTTGTCATCGTTTTATGGAAGTTAACGTGTCGAAAAGGAATAATAGTAATGTCATGAAGCCTGATACGGTTTTGTTTAATCTTGTGCTTGGTTCTTGTGTGAGATTCGGTTTCTCTCTCAAAGGCCAAGAAGTTCTTGAGCTGATGGCGAAAGTCGATGTCGTTGCGGATGCGTATTCGATTGTGATCATGTCTTTCATTTACGAAATGAATGGCATGAGAGATGAGTTGAAGAAGCTCAAGGACTGTATCGGTCATGTCCCGAGTCAGCTTCTTTGTCACTATCGTCATTTGTATGATAATTTATTAAGCTTGGCGTTCAAGTTTGATGATGTTGGTTCTGCGGGTCGGCTTGTTTTAGATATATGTAAGAGTAAGGATTTGCCTTCAGTTCAGAATCTTGAAAAGCCTCTTGTTTTGTCTGTTGGGTCTCACCATATCAAATCCGGTTTAAAGATTCAGATTTCACCTAAGCTTTTGCAGAGAGATTCGTCTCTTGTTGTGGATAGTGAAGCGAGCTTTGTCAGTTATGCAGATTCCAAGCTTGGTATCACGAACAAGACTCTTGCTAAGTTGGTATATGGGTACAAGAGACGTGGTGATCTCCCTGAGCTTTCAAAGCTCTTGTTTTCGGTGGGTGGATCTAAGTTATGTGCTGATGTCGTTGATGCTTGTGTTGATGATATTGGTTGGTTAGAAGCTGCTCATGATATTCTTGACGACATGGATTCTGCTGGCAATCCCATGGACTTGGCTACGTATAGAAAAGTCTTGTCGGGTTATTACAAGAGCAAGATGGTGAGAAATGCCGAAGTTCTTCTGAGACAAATGACAAAAGCCGGCCTAATTACAGATCCTTCAGATGAGATTACTGTTTTACCGGAAACGGAAGAGAAAGACTGTGAAAACACAGAGCTCAATGCACTATTGGTTCAGGAAATCAACGCAGGTGAACAAATGAAAGTTCCAAGTATGCTCTACGAGCTAAACTCGTCTCTCTACTACTTCTGCAAAGCTAAAATGCAAGGAGATGCCGTGACGACCTACCGGAAAATCCAGAAGATGAAAATCTCACCAACTGTGCAAAGCTTTTGGATCTTGATCGACATGTACTCGTCACTTGGCATGTACCGGGAGATCACAGTCACGTGGGGAGATATCAAAAGGAACATGGCTAGCAGAAACTTAGAGGTAACACAAGATCTGTTGGAGAAGCTTGTGGTGAACTTTCTCAGAGGTGGGTATTTTGAGAGAGTAATGGAGGTTATAAGTTACATGAAGGAGAAGGGTATGTATAGTGATCTAACTATGTATAAGAATGAGTATCTTAAGCTTCATAAGAATCTATATAGAACCTTGAAAGCAGCTGATGCTGTCACAGAGGCTCAAGCACAGAGGGTTGAACATGTAAAGGCCTTCAGGAAACTTGTTGGTATAATATGATTATTAATCTTAGTGGATTCTTCTTATCTTCTTTTTCTGTTTGTCTCTCATGTATCTCCTCTCTCCTCAGTTACATCCAAAGGCTTACATGGAAAATATTATCTGAAATACAGGGGGTTACATGGTAATTTCAGTGAAGTTACATACGCCTTTGTTAAAAAAAAAGAGCTAAATGGACCTTATTCGTTTCCACATTTACATTGAAAGCCCAGAGCTCAGCAAAAACGAGTTAACTCGTGAACTAACTCGCTGTGTCGTACTTCTAGTTCTCGAATCCGATCGGAAGCTCTGCAACGGGAAGAAGGAGTCAAACCCTAACGCAAAGCGAAAACCTTTCCGTCATGGATTTACCGCCGATGAAAAACCCAATGGATGATTTGTTCGGAGAAGATTCCGACAACGACTCTCGATCTTCACGTTCGAAATCCTCCTCTTCCGGTTCTTCCTCCTCCTCCTCCTCGTCTGGTTCAGCTTCGTCTTCAGGGGCGTCTGGCGGAGATGGAAATGGTGGTGGCGCGGGGTCTAGCAGCTCAAGCGGTAGCGGAAGCAGCGGCGGGAGAGCGGAGCATGGAGATGATGGAGTAGATAGCTATAGAGGAAACGATAATGGAGAAAGTGGTGGAGTTTACGCTTACCACGAAGAAGAAGAAGAGGAGAAGGATCTTTTTGGGTCTGATAATGAAGAGTACACTAAAACACCTGCGTTAAGCACTTACTCTATTCCTGGCAAGTTCTAATCTTGTTTGAGATTCATCCTGTTCTCTCTTAGCTATAGTATCTGTGTAAATAGTTCTGAGTCTGAGTTGTTTATATGTCAGTTTTGCCTGCGGGTTGGAGCAATGATAACCATGGTGGGAGAGGGATGGGTCGTGGGCGTTGGTCTAATGGGAGAGGAGGACCTGGCCTTCTTCCTCGTCCTGGCCCTTACCCTGGAGGACGTGGTGGACGTGGTGGGAGATACCAGAGTTATCAGCGTGATGAGCGTTTTGTTTCCGAGCTTAAACTTTCCAAAAGCAAAGAAACTTTGTCTAGAAAATCTACCGTCTTTCAGGAGGTAACATTGTTTCACTTTTGCTATCTCCTGTTTCTTTAAACTATCGATATGGTAACATGTTTTGTTATGTTTGATATTGACAGCCATGTGAGCTTACCAGCTACAGTCGTGTAGAAGGTGGAGAAGTATTCTTTGATGAGCGAGGATTGGTGAGTGCTTTGTGGTATTGTTGTTCCATTCAACTATCTAGTTGGGGGGTGTATTATATGTATGTATTATGTAAATATGTAAGTCATTCGCAGCTTATTTGTGTCCACTTTGTTCTTGTTTTCTAGAGGCTTTTCAAGCGTCATGTTTCTGAAGACATTGGAGCGGATTTAAATCAAGGTTATGATACTTTTATTGAGAAAATAGGTAATGCATTATATTTTTGAGAACTATTAAATTATGTGCAAGATGTCGAAGTTTGAAGTATTAAGCTGATTGTTTTCTCTGTTGAGGCAGATCTGGGCTCTGAGGGATTTGGTGACCTTCTTGGCAGCATTAGAGCAAAAAACATTTCGTTGGACAACATTCATTTTGTGGTATGAAGTGTATCAGTCCATTTAACTGTCAATTTCATTACCTTGAAGAGATTTTCTCATCAAGGTTGTCTTTTTTTGCTTCTTTTTCGACAGACATTCCGTAATAATCTGAACAAGGTAAATAAGATTCTCAACATTTAGTTTGCTTTACTCTTTGGCATTACTGTACTGAACAAGAAAGGAGAATGCATGGCTCTGTTTGATAAACTCACTGGGTTTGCTTTGTTTTATCTATCTCTCAGATACTGGGTGCTGCTTACAATCGGCATGAGCCATGGGAAATGGGTGTGCATAAGAGGAATGGAACCATATATCTGGATGTGCATAAACTGCCTGAAAGGCCACAGAGTGACTTAGATCGCCGCAGGTAATCTTCATTGTAATAGTAAGCAGTGTTTCAGAATATTAGGGCAGAAGAATATGACACTGCAATTTTTGCTACTCTAATGTAACCGATGCTATCTATATTGCAAACAGATGTTACTGGGGTTATTGTTTCGAAAGCCTTGCAACAGAAGATCCAGGAAGAGCATATGGGGAAGAAATACACCACGTGGATGCAAATGTTGAGTTCTGTTCTGTTGTCAAGACTAAACTGGGAGCTCACCGTGTTCTGATGGGTGCTGAAATGGATTGCTGCGATGAAACTGATGAAGGAAGGAGGATTTATATAGAGTTGAAAACTACTCGCGAGGTTCAATGCTAAGTCCTTTTCCCAATAAAGCTCCTTTGTTATTTCAGCTTTTTTTTTTATTGCCTGTAACATTCCTACTGTATGTTTTACTCTCTGTAGTTGGATGATCGTACCGTAGAGAGATATGAGAGAGAGAAACTGCTTAAATTCTGGGTAGGTACTAAGTATGGTGTCTCATGAATTGCATATACCATATTCTTTGTTTCTCCTTGCTTGTGGATTCTTAGAAGTAACTATGAGAAAACTGGTGTGTTGCTGCAGATACAATCATTTGTAGCAGGAGTGCCATATATTCTCGTCGGATATAGGTAAACTTATTAAGTTTTCTCCTCTTCGAGGTTCAAGCAAAGCAGTCCAAGTAAACATTTATATTTTGACATTTTCTTACTTGGTTGTAGAGATGATGGAGGGAGACTAGTACGCACAGAGAGACTAAGAACAAAAGATATCGCACACAGAGCCAGACTGAAAAACTACTGGCAGGTCAGTATTATATCTCACTAAACTCTCTCATTATATTCATAGTTAAATGTAAACACAAATGAGTTTTTGGGGGAAACTAGGGAGGAGTGTGCCTGGCATTTGCTGATGAAGTTCTTTGCTGGCTATATGGCACTGTTAAAGAGAGTAAGCTCCTCCGATAGTCTTATACTTGCACCTCTCAATGAAAGACCAATATCTTTATGTGTTTATTTATTTGCAGACGAAGATTACACACTACAATTTGTGCATCCTTTCATGAGGCTAGAGCTTCTTCAAGCTCAGTCTTGTCCTGACGCCATCACTAATCATGTTCACATCCTTCAACATCCTTCATCACCACCCCCACCTCAGTAACTCTCTCTGTGATTGTTTGATGAAAGTTTAGTACTTAGAGATCAAAATGCAAAATTTTATTTTGTATTCCCTTGTAACTTGTAACCCAAGCAATGAAAAATGCAAGATTTTATATTTGGTTTAACAAGAAATGAATCTGAACTTAGGCCGGGCCTGTTCAAGTCGTTCGAAGCCTTATAGTCGTATCACGTGAGCGTCACGTGTTATATCTGCCGGAGGAACCTAATTATATTTATTCCTTTACCGTTTTACCCCTGTCTCTTTCTTTTATTCTCTAATTATTATCTGTGTATGTTCCACCACGAGACTAGTTGTCAGATAGATAGATAGATTATATACGCGAGACGAGAAAGAAGGGAGAAGAGAAGCTCGAAACCCTAGATATCGTGAAGCTCAATCCCTCTTCTGGTAAGCTCGAAATTTGGGAGAGATTATTTAGATCATGTATAGGGAGAGGGGAACGGTTGGATCGAAGTCGGAGGTTGTCGATCGGAAACGTGTTGTAAACGAGGTTCGCGATAACCGTGCGTCGCATTCGATGTCTCAGCCCGTCAATGGAAAGGGCAAGGCTGCATCGAACTCCGTCATGATAGGGAAGCAATTGCATGACCACAATAGCAGAGATTCACGTTCTGGGTCTCTCTCCAAGACTACCATTTCCGACGGTGAGATTCGTTCTATTTATCGTTGGATTCGATTCGAGGGTTTGCTCTCAATTTGGGATTCTTTGAAACAATCTTAAATTGTATGAAAGCTATAAACTTTAATCTTAAAACGCCACTTTTTATTGAAATGTTGTCTGGTTGTTTTAGCTGTGGATATATCAGAGACAGATAGCGAGGAATCAGAGGTGAGTGGTTCTGAAGGGGAGGACACGTCGTGGATATCTTGGTTCTGCAACCTCCGTGGGAACGAGTTCTTCTGCGAGGTTGATGATGATTACATCCAGGATGACTTTAACTTGTGTGGACTCAGCCATCAAGTTCCTTACTACGACTATGCACTTGATTTGATTCTCGATGTAGACTCTTCTCATGGTAAGTCTTGCCCATGAATTGAATTAGTATGTGTTTGTTTATTATGACGTTTAGGTGGTTGTTTTCAATGTTTGATTTGGATTGACGGGGGGTAACAGGTGAGATGTTTACAGAGGAACAGAATGAATTGATCGAGTCAGCTGCAGAGATGCTTTATGGAATGATTCATGCTCGTTACATATTGACCAGCAAAGGCCTGGCTTCTATGGTAAATAAACTTTTTTTTAACACTCAAGTTTCATACTTGAATCAATGCTATTAGAACGTACCCACTAATTGTTGATGTGTCCTTACGAATGATTTTTACAGTTGGATAAATACAAAAACTATGACTTTGGAAGATGTCCAAGAGTGTATTGTTGTGGGCAGCCTTGTTTACCGGTTGGGCAGTCCGATATCCCTAGAGCAAGCACCGTAAAGATATATTGCCCCAAATGTGAAGACGTCTATTACCCACGATCAAAATACCAAGGAAGTATCCTTTTTTTTTAACTTGGCTCGCTCCTCAACTTATTAGTTATACATACCTATACATGCTTTATAAAGAGTCTATTTTGGTATTGCTTTGATTCTTATTAGGGTATATTCATATATTCTGCTGCAATCTTTGTGTGTGTGTGTGTGTGTTGTTCTTTAATAATAATAAAAAACAGATATAGATGGAGCATACTTTGGGACAACGTTCCCACATCTGTTCCTGATGACGTACGGACATCTGAAGCCGCAAAAGGCATCACAGAGCTATGTGCCAAGAGTGTTTGGGTTTAAGTTACACAAGCCGTGAAGGAACAGGTACAAGAGCATCATGCGTTTTGAGAAAGCAGGAGACTTTGTGGTGTACAACAAAGAAAAGGCATATTTTGTAACAGAAAGCTGGAACTGTAGTTTGTCTCTGTTATTGTTTTTTTTTTTTTTGGGTGTCCCTTACTACTAGGTTTAGACTGCATTAGCTGCAAGTGAAATCCCACACAACAATTGTAATACATTACCCTTTTTTTCTTTTCTATTTACATTTACCCCAGTTTCCATTTGAGTTCTTGCTTTGTATCAAAACCTATCAATGTCAGATTTTCGTGAGACTACATTCATGTTTGTGTGCGTCTCTCTTTGATCTCAGTTCCATTCAACCAAGCCTTTTATGTCTGGGTGGAGAGAGGTTTAATATCACCTCGAAACGCAGTCAGGAACTCGATCAGTCGCTCCGGGATCGTTCAAAGGAGTTTTATGTCGAATCAATTTGCATAAGAAGGTCGAATACATCATCAAAGCTTTCAAAAGCTAGAAAAGGAGAAGAGAGGAATTCAATTAGATGGAAAAGTTTTAGAGGTTTGAAAATTTGTAAGTCCAATCATTCAAGTCAGAAGTGCATAAGCATTGGTCAATAATGATTTTGGCCACTATTAACACTTCCACCGGATGGTCTCATTCTCCATTTACCGTGGCCGTCAAGTAACTCAATCAACACGTACTTGTATATACAACTTCAGATACGATCAAATTGTTGAAAGATTCGAGCTTTGTCCAAGAAAATGGGTTGATCTTCGAATATTATTGATCATTTTGTTTGTAATGAAAGGGTCGTCACAAGCCAGCAATGGCTAGCAGAGGTTCAGTTCTTGGGCGTAGTGAATCACCCAAACGTAGTGAACCTCTTAGGATATTTGCTCAGATGACAGAGAGAGGCTTTTGTTTAATAGCAAAAGCTTTAGAATGATCGTTGTCTCGAAGCTACGAAGCAAATATCCAGTTGCTATGGTCAGGAGAGTGCCTAAATTGGCTGATCTTTGTCTGAAGAAAAACAATAAACAGAGACCCAACATGACCTTTGTCGTTGAAAGTCCTAGGAATCAAATTCCGAAAATATGATAAGTTCTGTTGGAGAATTTGACAAAAGGGGTTGTGAAGTAATAGTTTTCTCTGCCTTAATTTTTAAAACAAGATGATACTTGTTAATGTGCACTAATATATGGTGTGAGAAAAACCCCAAGTAGTAAAGTTATAAGCCCGTTAACCCAAATCAACAGCTGTTTTTCCTTCACATCTGATAAGAATCTGAGGTGTTCCAAGTAACTTGACCCGTGATTACAATACAACCCTTCACATCTGAATAACCAAACATCATGTGAATGTGATTGTGACCTGATGTGAGACGACATAATACATTTTAAGACTGAAAGAAGAGAATACTACAGATTATTGTAAAAAAAAGAACTTGTGGTTAACAGAAGACCTACGTTTGTGACTGTTGTAAGGCAGGAGATGAAAAGTTTAATAACCTTAAATCTTTCTTTCTGAAAAAGAAATTGTACTACTGCTTCTTAAATAACTAATTGTACTTCAGTTTCAATAAAATGAAAACAAAAGAAAATTGTACTGCACAAATGATCTCACAGAACATGGGCAGAAACAAATTGTGTAATAATACATCATTATATTATTCTTTCCAGTCATGACATCAAACCTACTCCAAATCAGAGTTGATTCCACTACATCAAATTTTATTTCAAATCATAACTGTATCACATGTCAATTTAGTAACGAAAATTAAACAAATATGTAAGTTATTATCACATGTATGTATTGTACTATTTCATTACAGTTCCCATCGTTTAGAAATTTAAAGAAAAAACAGGCGGGCTGATGATGATGTTCATATTACATATATTTTTGTTTTCTTCACATATTTACAAAAAAAAAAAGATGTACCAAATTCACATAGGCAAACGTTTAGCCACAGTTTTCTTGTACTCCCAAAATTGCATGATTTTTTTTCTTTATGTAAAATAAAATCTAATAAAACGAAAAGAGGACAAGCCCTTGAAAAGGAGTTTTTAAAATTCAAACCATTAACCAACTTTTACAGCAACTGGCTTGAATGGATTCTCTTGGTTTTTGTTTTGCCATGGAATATTAACTAAAGAGATACTATAACTAAGCAGCAGCAACAGTTCCAGTGTGGAAAGCATAGTCACGAGATCTAGTTGGAGAAGAAGAAGAGCTTCTCTTTTCATTTCTTCTCATAGCTTTCACAGATGAAGACAGATTCTTTTTCTTCTCTTTCGTTTCATCTCTCTTTATCTGTTCTTCTCTACACTCCTCGCTACAGAACGGTGTGTCTCCTCTGTTATTCCCACAAAAATCAAAACATTAATTATCAGAATTAGGGTTTCTTCTATTGCTGAGCTAAAAGATCAAAACATAAGCTAACGTATCTAATATAGAAATTAATAATAAAGATAAAAAGACAAAAAGAAAGATGTGTACCTGTACATGAAGATGTCTTTGTTATTACCAAGACGCTTCTTACAAAGGAAACAAGAGTCCAAGAAATGAGGAACTGATGATTGTTGTCCGAAACAGCTAAAGTCATGGAATTTTCCGGAGACAACAACAGATCTGGGTGATGAAACAGAGTACTGATGGTAATTATAATAATAACTCTGAAGATGGTACTGGTTCATGTTATTGTAATAAGAGGAAGGAGAAGAAACTCCAGCTTCCATCTCTGGTAGAGAAACCAATACATCGTCTTCTTCTTCTATGAAATAAGGCTTCCTCGTGGAGACCTCCATTTTCTTGTTTATTTCTTTTTTTTCTTGTTCTTTGAGATATGAGAAGAGAGGGAGAGAAAGAGAGAGAAGATGTTTGGTGTGGAGGAGATTTGAGAGGAAAATGGAGTTAACTTTTATAGGAACAGAAGGGCAGGTTTATTTCTGGTTTAGAGAGAGAAAAGGTTAGGAAAAGCAGCAAAGCTTTGAGGAAAGAAAAGTGAAAAGAAGAGAGAGAGAATCTATTGGCTTCTTTGTTTTGCAATACCACTTTTTTCATTTTTTTCTTCCTTTATTTGCTTTATTATGGTTTTAATAATTCGAACTACCTAACCATTATAAGGAATAATTGAGGCACTCACGTAATTATTGTTTCCTCAGTTTCTAGACTTTTTTTTCTTTTTCTTAGAAACACAGTTTGACACTCTAAAATATTAAACTTTGACACTCTAAAATATTAAACTACATAAAATGAATTGATTTTTTTTTTTTTTTGACAAAGCATAGAATGAATGAAATGAAACGAATTGATTTACCAAAAAAATTAACTTAAAATCAAATTCTATTAAAGTTAAATATATACTTTTTGAAAAAACTCAAATTAATAAATGGAACAAGATGATTAAATTACAAAATATAAATTCAATACATAAAAAGTTTGTGGGGTAAAATTATTTGCGTGATTGAATGAGTTTATGGACTAAATATAATACAACAAAAATATGTGCACATACTGAATATATTATTCATTTTAAGCATTCAGATTTTATTGATAAAACTTCTACAAAACTATGTTTGAAAGGGTTAAAACAACAATGACTTCATCATTGTTACCTCCAGAGTATACTCAACAATTACCTACGACTACGATCTTAAACAGAAGTTTAATGGAAAAAAATAACACTAAAAATACTGGTATCTGTTGTCTATTAGTCTATTATTAATAATATCCTAGTGTTAATAACTTAATAATATCATAACTAAACTATATGCTATTATGAAAACGCAGTTGGAATTCATGGAATTTGGTGGCAACATCGTTATTAAAGCTAAATGTCAAGGACAATGATGTAGTTAAAGAAAACTGGGAAAAAAAGATCTTCGAAACGGTTCCATGAAACATGGGTACCTCCCGCACTTAGACGTTAAGAAAGTCATTGGATCGTGGGACCACACGCGCGTGGTCTTGTGCGTTACGTTATAACTAAATCTCACCACTTGTTTATTCTCTTTATTACAACGATACATTAATTATTAGTAGAATCAATACGATGTCATTTTCTATCTTTTTATAGTTTTCTAGTTTTTTTGTTCCCCTGATGAGTGACGTATTGAGAAGACTTTGGAGAAAGCTTTGTCACGATACCGCACCGCACTCAACGATTATATGTGATTTATATGAAGTCATTATTTGTTTGGTTTTGAATAGTTTGATCAAAATTACATTTAACTATATTGTTAGACTTCCTTGGAAACAATAACTAATAAAGGATCCTTCTTGAAGTATGAAACACGCGCCAAAAGAAGCGTGTAAGCAATTATTCAAACATGTTAACGTCGTACACTTGCGCAAGGCTCGGAAGCTCGCAAAGTTATATACCCCACATGTCCCTTACAACTCCTTTTTGCATATATATGCATTGATTTATAATTTTCACTTCAAACTTTAGTTACAAAAGTTTTAATATTTTTAATATCGTTGGCATTAACAAATTAATTTGGGAAATTCTCTTAAATAGTCTTTTTTAAATTTTTGTCACAAAAATAGCTCTAGAAAAATAAAATAACCAAAATAGCATTTTTTTTTTTTGAAATTTTCAATTTTTTTTATTTTTTTTTTGAAATTTGAAACTTTATCCCCAAACCCACCCCTTAACTCTAAACCCTAAAGTCTAAATTAGTTAAACCTAGTGGTGTAAATATATATAAATAAAAAATTTAGTTTCTAAAAAAGCTTATTTTAGTCATTTTCTTCCTTAAGAACTATTTTGAGAAATTCCCTTAGATAGCCCCTTTTAGTTTGTTTGTCACAAAAATAACTTTTAAGAAAGAAAATGACCAAAATGTTTTTTTAGAAGCTAAAAAATTCATTTATATGCATTTATACCCCTAGGGTTAATTAATGAGAAATTCCCTTAGATAGCCCATTTTAGTTTGTTTGTCACAAAAATAGTTTTAAGGAAGAAAATGACCAAAATGTTTTTTTTAGAAGCTAAAAAATTCATTTATATGCATTTATACCCCTAGGATTAACTAATTTGCACTTTAGGGTTTAGAGTTAAGGGGTGGGTTTGAGGTTAGGTTTCAAATTTCAAAAAAAAAAAAAAAAAAAAAATCAAATTTTTTTTTTAAAAAGTCTATTTTGGTCATTTTATTTTTTGAGGGCTATTTTTGTGACAAAAACTTAAAAGGGGCTATTTAAGAGAATTGCCCTTAACTAATTTGGACTTTAGGGTTTAGAGTAAAGGGGTGGGTTTGGGGTTAGGGTTTCAAATTTCAAAAAAAAAAATAAAAAAAAATCAAATTTAAAAAAAGTCTATTTTGGTCATTTTATTTTTTGAGGGCTATTTTTGTGACAAAAACTTAAAAAGACTATTTAAGAGAATTGCCCAACTATTTTTGTGAAAAACAAACCAAAATAGGTTATCTAAGGAAATTTCTCAATTAATTTCTAATGTTATATGTTATTATAAATAATAAAGCACCTGCAAATATATTACTTGTGATGAACGCATCCTTTGAACAATTCTGGTGCTGAATATACCTTTTCCTTGTAAGATTTTTTCATTTATAATAAAAAGTCGACCAAATAATGTCTACATAGAATCACGTCACTCACTCATATTTTAAATATTTGATTCTCTTTCTCTTGTATTTTCCGTAAATTTTAAAAGGAAATTATGTCATTATTTCTCAATTGCATAAATACTTTGGGCCCATCATTCCTAGCACACAGGATGGGGGTCCCAATATACTTTTCTTAGGCTACTTATTTACGTGCTATGCCATCGCCTCCATTGGACCGTTGTTCGGTTTCGTATTTACTTGATTTATAAAACACCTACATGTACGATTAATCGTCGATATTGTGTACAAAGATTATATTTTTCAACATGAACAGAAAAAATGATAAACAATCTGCATAAGATTATCAATGGGGATTAATGAGATTATAAAACGCTCATAATACCATTATAAAACTAATTACATTTTAAAAAAAAAACTGATTATATTTTTGATATATTATATTTCCTCCGTTTCAATTTAGTTGTCGTTGTAGAGAAAAAATATTTTAAAATAAATGTCGTTTTAAAATTTTAATGTAAAATTTATTTTAAAACTTCTCTAATTTATTTTTTTACTATTCGAAATATGGTTAAGTGTATAGATAATTATATTTTATTTTAAAAATAATAAATTAAATTTTTTATTAATATGTGTCTATAAATTCAGAACGATAATTAATATAAAATAGAGGGAGTAAATCATTTGATTGAATTATATAGTGGGATAAAATATTGTAGCAGTTGAACGGCTAAAGTATTGGCAATAAACTATTAATGACTAACTCATTCCTTATGTATTCAAACTTCCAAACAAAAACAATTCGTTGGTGCATGGTTTTACCAAATTCCGGTTTTGCTTTCAATGGCAAAGCCTTGTTTCAAGGTTTTCCTGTGTGTTTCGAATAATTGATACTAAAGTTGATTAGCCAGTATATAGATTTTACAATTGTTTATTATCATAACGAAGAAAATTCTTTTTCTGTAAAGCTTTCGCACACAAAGAATATTAGTTTGAAGAAAAAAATTAAAATCACAATTTTTGCTGGAATAAATCTACTTTGATTTTATTTTAATAGCTGCGTATTTATTCTTCTCGAGATTCACACGAGACACACGTGTTTCCCAATACTTGGTATATCGAGACACGTACGCCTTTAAAGAGCAAGTGCTTGACTTACATAACCAGGTCAATCTACCACTGTCTAGTTCACATTTATGTATCGGTAATAACATTGTTTTTCAATCGTCCGATTCAAAATTGATTCTCATGGGGGCCCATTTTAACGAATCTGCTCAGTCAAGTCTCCCCCTGATTTTACTCTTCTTTCTTTTTTCTTGTGAACCATCTTTGTCTTCTGAACAAGCCGACGTGCGGTCCAGTAATACTACTCCGGCTTTGATTTAAATTTATTTATGAACAAAGTCTTATCAACAATAGATCAAATCACGAGTGATATACTAACTTAGTATCACATAAGCACATAACATAAGCACGAGTAATCAATTATGATACGATACAGATTCTCAAACCTTAATATAGGCTAATCCTAATGAGTTAAAACATCATATATAGTTAATATTATTCCTTCCGTTTCATATTACTTGTTGTTCTAGATTTATGCACACGTATTAAGAAAACATATTTTGTATATTTCTAAAATGAAAACACAATTATTTATACAACTAACCATATTTCAGCCAATAGAAAAATAAAATAGAGAATCTTATTAATGAATTTTGCATTAAAATTCTAAAACGACATTTATTTTGAAACGAATTTTTTTTTTATAATAACAAGTAATATAAAACAGAGGGAGTAATAAACTTCTTATTGAGAGTAAGCTTGTAAGCAAATGATACGTTCAGATACTCTGGGTAGTCAATGTTGTATCATCCTGATTGGGTTTTAATTAGATACTCTGCGCAATATTTGATAATTTAGAACGGAAAAGGACAATGTATCACAACTCCAATCAAGTATTTTTTTAGAAAAAAGTATATTCACATGTATCCATACGATAGGTTGTAGTCATATCTTTAAACGATAATTATAATCATGTACTGTATTAATCGTCGAGTTTTGTTCACATGGGATGAGTTCAGAAAGGGAACAACATTTCTGGCGCATCAGGCCACTAATGAGTAATTATTGAGATAAACAAAAGTAAAATAATACTATAGTCCATATACTTAGCAACTTGATCATCAATACTATACACTAATTAATTAAATAATCAAAAGAACAGGCTTGCTCTAGAAGCATGATGGAGTTCTTGGATCATTAGGTTAATTGTTTACAATAAGAGATCTAGAAATTGCCACGAGACAACAATCTGTCTCCCATGTCGAAACACATTGGCTATCGTATTCTCTTCCACTTACATTCATAGAATAAAATAATTTATTATATTGTAGAATCCACTAATTACTTATTACATTATATATACTTTTGCTTAATCCCACACCTAACATCAGTTTCTTAATTGTTTAGTACTACTTTTGATTATGTATCAGTAGGAGCCAGAAGAGCAAAGTAAGATATTTATTTTGTCGTTTATGAATCATATTCTTATAAATTAGCTTATATTAATTGATGATCTACTTTTTATCGACATGAATGATGCGCATGCAGCACCTTAAGCTCTACACGAGTATAAATACCTCAGTTTGGGCTTGGGCTTTAATACATACGGCAAATTATCAATTCTATGAAATTTGATCCTAGTTAGGTTGGCCTTTTTGTAGTATTCTACTTTTCATTTTGCGCCGATGAACTTGTGTATGTCAACTTTGTTACACAAAAAGTTGATTTGTAAGATCATAGGTATATCATATTAAATCACATTCTTACCTTACATTATGCATCCTACATAGTGAGTACCGGTCAAATGATCATGTTAGCTAACTGACCAAATTTAATTTTTATTTTTTATAAATAGGGACTATTATAATTCTCATTTGTGAACAAGAGTCATGTTAAACTTCTATAAGTCTTTTTATTATTATTTTTTAAATCACATTCTCCCGCTTTTCGTGTTTGAACAATGTAAACGTTTTCATTGATAATAAGACATGAATTTTCACATGCATCATATACCTACTCTGGATTGCAGACTGGACTTTCTCAATTTGATATAAGAATCATGACATAGCTGATAGCTTAATAGGTAAAATAATGATATGATTGATAAAATATGCGTTATCTCTATGGATCAATGTGAAGGTAGTTTATAAAAGTGAGCTTATTTATATATGTACAAAACAAAAGTAGATAAATATTAAAGCACATGGATCCAAATTCTGCATCATATCGATTCATTGAGGGACAAAGGAATTGCATGAATAGTTGGATCGCATTATTGTCACGTGGAATGACAAGTCTGTTGATGCAAATAATAAGGAAAGTTTACCCCTTCAGTTTCAAAGAAGTTTACATGACACTCAAAAATACATAACACACAAACAAACACAAACTAGATTTTAACCCGCACATCCGTGCGGATATTTTTTTATTTTATAAATGTATTTGATATTATTAAAATATTAAAATATATAATTTTATTTTAGTTATATATTGTGTAATTTTATAATATTATTGTTTATATTTCTTTTTCAGCATTATTAATATATAATGATTGGTTAAACTATTTTACTTTGTTATTATTTTTTACTTACTAATATTTTGTTCGACTTATGTACAATAAAATTACAATATGAAATAATCAAATAGAGAACCTCTATCAAAAAATATTTTTCCTTTAATTTATATACTTTGCATATAATATATATATATATATATATTTTTTTTTAATTTATAATAGCAAACAAATATGTTTAATATAATTTATAATTATATGTTGTGTTTAAGAAAATAGGCTTTACATATATAATTTTAGTATTTTACAGTATTTATAAGTAAAAGTATTATTTTGTTTAAATAATATAGCCCTATTGTTTTAGTAAATTTTATACATAGTAATATCTAACATATTGTTTTATTAAATTTTATTGATATATGATATTTTTTGGATTTTATGATATTAAGTTTTATGTTTTTTAAAAAACAATAAGACTTCAAAATAATAGATTGCTTTAATTTTTACAACATATAAAGTTAATTTTTTTGTAGTGCATTTCAGAAAGTTATTCTTTATTATCTATGATTTTATCTCTTATAAAATTTGAGATATTATCATTTTGAGTTTAAATGTTTATTTTCAAAATTTTATATTTTTTCAAGAAAACTTTGGAAAATTATCCAATTACTTTGAGTTTGGAACAATACATGAATTTTGAATTTGTTTTTGTTACTACATTAATATATTATTTTATAAAATATTTTTTATTTTGATAATATTTTTTTTAATATTTTTAACCGGTTTTGTTATAATTAAAATAAAATAAATTTATAATTAAATTTGATTGGTCATTAATATTTTAAATGAATTACTAAAATTTCATAATTTACTAATAACATGTTTTTAAAAATAGTACATGAACCAAAGGTTATTATATACTATTACTTTTTGTATATAAACATTTTAAACAATATATTTTTGAGAGTTTCAAAATAATTAAAATACAATATATAGTTGTAGATAGAAAAGTTTAACATGTGTTACTACATTTATTTTTGTATAAAAGTATTATATAGTTTAAGAATTTTAACCCATTAAATGATGAGTGATAATTTATTAAGTGAAGGAATCAAAAATATAAATTTTATTAATTCACTTATTAAATATATTTTTCATATTTTATTTATATAGCATTGCTATCTTTAATAGATACAAAATATAATTATAGAAATTATAAAAAATAGTATATAATTTTTATTTTGTTTTTTATAATAAAATTTTAGTTAACATATATATAATAATAATATTATATTATTAATTACGAAATTTATTAATGTATTTTTAAAAAAATATTTAATTTTTAAGTAAGATTTTGTTAGATTATTTCTCAACAGATTTTATTATAAATTAAAAAGAAAAACAAATTTATAGTTAGTTCATTATTAATATAAATAATCATTATGTCATATTAAGTAATTAATTAAATGGTCTAGTCTACTAAGACTTGTTTATAGTAGATAAAAATATGACTCTATTTTAATAGAGTAGATAAACAAGTGTAAGTGTGTAACTTAACGATGAATCAGTTATAAAAAAAAAAAGCGATCAACTAGATTAAAAAAATATATTTAGATTTTCTTACAATATATGAATTCAAATCAAAACGATTTTTCTAATATACTGCAAATAAAATAAAAGAAGCAAAGAATTTCCAATAAACAAAGTGAAATAAGATGGCAGAAAGAAAAGATTCCACTTAATGTGGCTATACCTTATGTACATTAACTAGATTAAATTTTTGAATCTCAATTTATTTTTCCGTCGGTTTAGAAAATAGACGTTCTTTTTTGTACGGATGTATCCTTTATTCCTTCAGTAAGATGGGCCCATGGGCCTAACGGGCCGATTAATAATAATAAATCGTAATCAAGAAAATAGAACTTCAACACCGGAATTCTTAACGGCGAGACAAATCGGACAGACACGCACAGCTCCGCCGCCGTCGCATCCTTTACAAAGAACCAAATGTCGACACGGAAATGCCATCACCGTCGCCGAGTTCCGTCGGCAAATACTACACCAAGGTCCGATCAATTCGATCCGCTCCGGATCCACGAAGACCGATTCAGCGTCCTCCGTCTCGCCGCCGATCGTACTCTGTTTCTCCGCCGTAGCTTGGCTCGCTATGACTTTTTGAATATGAGCCTGTAACGAAGAAACCTCGGCTTCCCGCGTCGAAGCTCTTAACTGCCACGTTCGCGCTTCTTCCGTGAGCTGAGCTGCACGCGCCTCTAGTTCAGCGTGACGGCGCGTTGCTTTCTCTAGCTCTGCTTCTTTTTCTCTCATCCTCCGTCCCGCTAACTCCTCCGCAGCGTATAATAGCTCTACATAACGCCTTTCTCCGTTCCACGCTAACTTACGCCGAAGCTCTTCACCCTACAAAATAAAATAAAAATCAACACACACACACACAAAATAAACAGAACAAGTTTAGCAAAAAAATAAAAAAATAAAAAATAAACAGAACAAAACCACAGTTTAGATAAGAGTTAGATAAAACAAACACCTGAGTTTGAATGAAACTGTCTAGTTCATCTCTTTGACGTTTAAAGTCCCCGGAGTGATCTCCAGCAAGCATAGAAGAAGATGAAACCAGATGTTCTTGTCTCTGTGACCGCTCATGAGATAAACGAAGACCAGTGGAAACCACGTTAAGCGTTTTCCGGTTATGACTCTGCAACAACTCGCTCATATCGATTACTTGCGGCGGTTTAGGCGGTGGAGGGTTCATTGGAGCAGCCACGGATGAGAACTGAATAAAACCCATCGACGAAACGTCTCTTGATCGCTTTATAGAATCGACTTCCCCTGTTTTTTTTCTCAAGAACGATTAATTGCACTGTAAGAAGAAGAGAGAAACCGATATGGGAATAGAAACAGACCAGCTTTGATGAAAGTGAAATGAGTTTCCTGAAGCTGCAACGAGCAATTATTATCTTCTTGTCCGTTACTGCTCAATATATTCTTTTATAAGAAATCTAAACATCACATACACAAAACATGCATACATTTAAAACATTGCATATTTATCTTAGATGAATATTTTTACTTGTTGACGAAGAAGAATCTTGAAGGATGGTGAGTCTGAACTGCCATTGATTATCAAAGAAAGTTTATAGAGTTAAAGAAATCTATGCATTCACTGTCAGATAATAAGGGCAGGGCATGCGTGTGTTGAAAATGAATGATGATGAGAATATAGATTTGCTTGGGGATTTTAAGAGTAATTAAGGAGAGGATTAACTAATTAAGTATTCAGAAAAGGAGAAAGAATGGGAGAAATAAATGGGGAAGATGAGGTTTTAGAGGGGAAGGGACGAAAGGGTACAGACAGACTTGTGGGACTTTTAAGGCTGTCCACATTGTATGCAATATGCATGATTCTCATTATTGTTACCCATTACTTTTGTTTGAATCTTCCTCTATATATTTCTTAAAGTTCTGATACTTGTTTTCTCCCCCACAAATTAGTAAATATTCAAAAGACTTTTGTTCTGATTGATTTTATCAAAAAAATTTCGTACAATGTTTATTATAACGTATAAAAATACTGTAGGATATGCGACGCGATGTTTTCTCATCCATATTTAGTTTGTTGCTTTAGCCTTTAGTAGATAAATTTGATTACTTGTATATTTATATACTTCAGTATTATCTCCATTATTCCTTCTTGTAAATTTTCGTTAAATTCACGAAATCAAAATCATTTCCTCAAATTAATACTCCCTCCGTTTCAAAAAGTTACATATTCTAGATTTTTCACACATATTAAGAAAACACATTAAATTTCAATTGTAAGTACATTGTTTTTTGTAAATAACAATTTCCCATAACTTTTAACCAATAAAAATTCAATAAACAATATTAATTTTCTTGGAATTCACAGTTTTTCATTAAATAATACATTGAAAAGGTAAAAAATGCATCTTTTAGAAACAATTTTTTTTTCTAGAACATGAATCTTTGTGAAACGGAGGGAGTATGATATTCAATTCCTTGATCATATATATATTTGATCACATGCATGGTCTTTATATACACATATACCACTGGTATTAACTTCACATGCATGGCCTTTGCATCCAAGATGTATTATAGTTCTTTTAAGCTAATTTTTATTACTCTTTATAATTGTTTTAAGGAGTATATTAAATCGAGACATTTTTTAAGTTCGTTAACAAATATTTTCTCTATTTTGCAAAGATTATCATTTTGACATTTTTCACACATTAAAAATTATTAAAATATATTTATATTTTATTAATTACACATATTTATTCAGTAGTATTTAAGATAAATAAAATTATTTATAATATTAATTTTAAAGTAAATATAAATTGCATTGAAATTCTAAAATGATATTTCTAATAACAAGAAAAATGGTAAAATAACATTTTTTATGAAATAAAAGTAGTAATTAAAAAAAGTTTGTTTTAAAAAACTATATTTTTATGATACATAGTACTGAAATATATCATCAATAGAACAATTTAAGTACAGTAAAAGCATTTATCTAAAAATATATAATACTAAAATATATCACCTAAAAGAACAATTAAATACAGTAAAAGCATTTATCGACCAAAAACATTGCAGAAAAGACTTATCGATGAGGGAAGAGAAGTATCTAATACTAGTGTTTTGTTTTCTTACTGTATCAACAAAAGAAAAGAGAAACCTAACATTACAGCTAAGATAATTATAGTTGACGAGTTTAGCTAAAGAAACAGAAGGTGTGGACTTGTCTTAACATGAGGTGGGTCGTTATTTTTCCTTTAGTTAGACTAACAACTTCCAAAATTTAATTAAAACTTTGGGCACCAATTAAACATTTACCATCATTACATTAATCTTTATCAATGTAAGTAGCCATATAGTAATGGAGACAGAACACACTTGGTTGTTTTCCCTTTAGAGGAGGAGTCCACACCAACCAAAATCGAGTAATGGTGATTGAAACAGAACAAACTTTCTTCTAATAAACATTAGTTAACTTTTTATCCTCTTAACACATAGCTATGAAAATTTTGCACGCTTCACGTGAATAATCAGTAGCTATGTTCGTAATATCTTGTAGTATCTATGAGTTCTACCCAACAATTTCATTTTCCAACCAAGGTGTTGGTACCCTGTCTGGAAGTGCAAGGAGGTTGGTTTACTTGTGCTCCGAGGTCCTTCATACGAAGGGTTATCCTTTAAATCAGAATTTCTGAAATCTGATTTCGGACTTATAGAAGATTATGAGCTTAATCTCCAGGATTTCCATGGTAATAGAAAAACAATTTATTTTTCCATTTTTGATATTAAAAGAAAAAGTAAGATTCACTTGAATGGTGCAAAATGTAGAATGGCTACATGCATAAGAATTGGACGTCATTTATTCCTCAGATAAGGAATTCAAATTACATTATCCCTCTGCCCACCTCACGTTTCCTCATTAATAATAGACGCTTCACGCTTTGGAGTTGCATATTATGCTGTATAAGTTTTATACATATACAGCTTATGGCATATTCACTCGGGCAAATAAGAACTGTATATATATACAGTGCCGTGCGAAGGTCACCCGAAGCTTAAGGCAAATATAAAAATGAGGTTTTTTACCACTATGTTACATTAGAATTTTGATAAATTGGGGACCCTAAAATATTTATATAATTTGGGGGCCTGAGACAAAAGCTTTTTTGATTACACATTAAACACGTCACTGTATATATAAAAGTAAAAGTAAGATTATCAAATGTTAGGAGGAATATGTACAATAAATAAAGGCATAGTATATGGAGTATAATACACAATAACACGTTACCAAAACTGGTATCTAACAACAAACAAATTGGTTATTTAATTTCCTAAACAAATGTTGGTCAGAGAGAATGGTGAGATTTAAATAAATAATAAATGTCAACAAGATCATATTAAATGTAGAAATGTGGTGGCAAGGTAAGCAACAAATTGAAAAGAGGGATGACATCTTAAGCATTACATGATTTTGTTGGTCACAAGTCAATATTTGTCTTTGATTAGTTTTGTTCGCTTTCAAATCAAGAGCAACATTATATTACATATAATCACACTTGTATGTCTAGCCTATCATTTTATAAAATTTTATATCTATCAACAACCATTCCATTTTTTTTTCGGAAAACATGAATAGTAAATTAGTAATACACCACAAAATTCAAATTTGTAGTATTTGTTTCATTTTATTAGTTGAGTCATTTGCCTCATGGGCCATCTTACTAAACAGAGACGCAGTAATCAATTGCTCATCCCTCATGGGCCATCTTATTAGGTGAGAGCATGTTTAATGGGGTCTCTTAAGGAGGGTCTCTTAAGGAGAGTCTCTTAGCGGGATTTAAGAGATAGTTTCTTAGTTTTTAACTAAAAAAAATTAAGAGACGTCTCTTAAATAAGAGACTTAAGAGGCTTCTCTTAACTTTTTTAGTTAAAAGCTAAGAAACTATCTCTTAAATCCCACTAAGATACTCTCCCTAAGAGACCCCAATTAAACATATGCTCTTATTGTCCAACTCTTCGTCATTGTTGTTATCATCATCGTCCCATTTTTTCGTACAGTATGTGAATAATGTCTAAAAAGTGATTTAATTACGGAAAACCCGCCATTAACTTTAAATTTCATCATTATAAATAAGAAAGTAGCCAACAAAATATTTTAAGCCATGTTCCTTTTTCGTTCCATAATGTTTGTTAGTACAATAAATAAAATTGAAAATGCATGCAGCTCCCCAAATGTATCAAAAATGTATCATTGGGTATTTGTAAATGATATGAAATAGCTCTCTGATGGTGTTACAAATAGAATGTAGGGATAAAAATATGTAACTCGTATAAGAACTATTTGGCTAATCACTTCGCAATACATCTGTAAATGTAATTTAGTTCATGTGAATTATTCAGTGCAGCATGTACTTTATATTATGCGAGTCATTTAGCATCTTGTGTTAGCTTAATTTTTAATCTTTGGCTTAGTAGTGTATCGGATGCTATCGGAGCTCCTAATATGATTATATTAGATTAATGTGGCTATGACTTTTGGTTCAAAGAGTATTCGACTACTCGTAGATGAATGGTCATAAAACCTTAATTAATAACTAACGATTTAAGAACCTTTATAATTACAGTATACTATATATAGAGAAACTAAAAATATAGGAAGAAAAAGAAGAAAAAAAATGCTAACTCCAACCACTCGTACGTACATGGTTCTATTTTTCCTCGACAACAATCAAATAGAGAGGTCTACCTCGTAGACATCTCTTAAATTTAAATTCCAATCTCCATATTTTACGAGAGCACTATAACCATAAATCGATATACGTCTCATGAAATTCACAATGTTAACATCATCGTTTCTTAACGTTATCTTCCTCGTCTTAGCCTTTGTCCCCTCCATATTATCGGCACCAGAAACAAGTTTAACGAAAGACTATTACCAAAAAACATGTCCCGATTTCAATAAAATCGTTCGTGAAACAGTTACAACAAAGCAAGCACAACAGCCAACGACAGCTGCTGGAACCCTCCGTGTCTTTTTTCACGATTGTTTCTTAGAAGGCTGCGATGCATCCGTTCTAGTCGCTACAAACTCTTTCAATAAAGCTGAACGTGACGATGAGCTCAACGAGTCGCTTCCAGGAGATGCGTTTGACATCGTGACGCGCATCAAGACCGCTCTTGAATTGTCTTGTCCTGGTGTGGTCTCATGCGCAGACATTCTAGCTCAGTCCACACGTGACCTTATCACAGTTATTGGTGGACCTTTCTATGAAGTCAAATTAGGTCGTAAAGATGGGTTTGAGTCAAAAGCCCATAAAGTTCGAGGAAACATACCAACGGCAAATCACACGGTCCATGACATGATGTCAATATTCAAAAAGAATGGTTTCACTCTAAAGGAAATGGTTGCACTTAGCGGGGGACACACTGTGGGATTTGCTCACTGCATAGAATTCAGTAACCGGTTGTTTGGACCACGGGCTGATCCAGAGCTAGATTCGAGATACGCAGAGCGTCTCAAAGATCTATGCAAGGATTACGCGGTTAATAATACGATGGCAGCGTTTCTCGACCCGATAACGCCAGGAAAATTTGATAATATGTACTTCAAGAACTTGAAAAAAGGTCTTGGACTGCTAGCTTCCGACCACGCCTTGTTCAAAGACAATGGCACGAGACCGTTTGTGGATTTATACGCGGATAACCAGACGGCTTTCTTCGAGGATTTTGCTCGTGCTATGGAAAAACTAGGCATGGTCGGCGTTAAAGGAGATAAAGATGGAGAAGTGAGACGCAGATGTGATCACTTTAACAAACTTAACGTATAATATTAACATTAGCCGATGAATAAAGTGAGTTTGGTTTTTGTTTATAATTCATTTTTTTTGGAAGTAGTAAGTTAACGTAACAATTTCCAGAGTGTTATTTATATGTTTTATTCTCCTAATTTTTTTAATTAATGTATGTTATTTAAATTGTATTAGTTAATACTTTACGGAAGAGAATAAAATTTTAAGTTCTTGACTTATTTCACCATATAACTTTAAAAATGGAAAGCATGTTAACGAAAAATTATTCACAGTAATAATATCTTTTAAGAAAATGAGTAGCATGACAGAAACCTCCAGCATAAACCAAACAATATAATTCAGATCAATTAGTTTATGCAGTGTCAATTAGAAAATCATTTCAAAGGTTTTATGCAGGCGATTAAATAAGGTTTTACATGGGCTAATATCTGAATTCCAGCGGTATCAACTTAAAAATCCTGTTATTTACCAATAAAATGATAAAAACTTTCGTTCTTGTTTTTTTTTTGTTTATGTAGAAAATTATCTTCTCTTATTTATACGAGAAATCTCCATGATATTTTTCTTCACACTGAAAAATAGCTCACAAATGGCTACAAAAGTCATACATGTCTTTTAGATCGGGCTCACCTCTAACATGTTTTACCGCAGTCAATAATAGCCAAAGAGAATTTAAACAAATAGTACAATCCCACTAAACAGTTAAAGCATAACTTCATTTAACGGAATATATGTGCGGGAAGAACAAATCTAAAAAGGAATACGCGGAAAAACCTAAGAGCATATCTACTGGAGTTCTTATGGAGAGGTTTTTAACTTCTGCTAAGAACCTTTTCGTAAAAACTGCTAATGGATATGTTATGACAACTACTTCTTCTGTTTCATATTATTTGTTGTTCTAAGTTTATACACACATATTAAGAAAACATATGATTTTGTATATTTCCAAAATAAAAACACAATTACCTATACACTTAACTATATTTCAACCAATAAAAAAATAAAGTGAAGAATCTTATTAATGAATTTTGCATTGAAACTCTAAAATGATACTTTTTTGAAACGAATTTTTTTTCTTATAATGACAAATAATATGAAACGGAAGGAGTACTAAATAAATATCCAGACAAATTGATATTACTAGTTCATAAAAGTTCTTCGATTTGTTTTTTAAATATAGACTTGAGTTTCTTTGTAAAATCTACACGGGAGGTTTGCGACAGTTGCATTGGTTCAAAAGACATGAATAATATATTTCTCCTTTTGCCTTGCAATAGTCAAAGCAAGCAGACACACGGGCCACACCACAGATGGTATCATCTGGTAATGCCACATTTTCTTCAAAAGGGCATTCACAACCACGCTCCACACACGTGGGGTACTGTCCTAGTGGTGATGGACATTTGAGTCTAGCACAATCAGAGTTCTTCTTGCAAGGTTTATATCCAGTTCGTGCCAGAATTGGTGTACCTGTAACGACATCATGTAAATTATTGATATATGTATAATAATGAATCATGCTGATGAGGAGTATGAATAGTTAATTACAAAAAAAAGCTATTTGATTTATACTCACATGTTGAAAAAAGTAGAATACCAATGAATATCAAAGCTGATTTCTCCATTTTTTTTGTGTTAGTCTCTTTTTTTTTGCATAACTAAAATGATGCACTTAGTTAGTATTTATAATTGTAAAAGTAAAATTTTGTTAAACCAAGAATAGTATGTTATTTCTTTTGTGAAAGGTCAATATTCACATTTATTATTAGCTAATTTCTTAACTGATATATAAATCAATATCTGAAGATTTTAATGCTTAAATGCTTAAATCATATATTCCGTATGTTTCATAAAGAATATCACTTTCGATTTTTCACACAAATTAAAAATGATTGAAATACATTTATATTCTTAATAATTATATCTATTTAATTAATATTATTTGAGATAAATAAAATGATTAATAAAATTATTTTAAAATTTAAATTAATATTAAACTTTAAAATAAGTATTAGTTGTATTGGAGTTCTAAAGTGATATTCTTTGTTTAATAGGAAAAAATAAATAATACTTTTATGATTTAGAAAGAGCAATTAGGAAAAAAGAGTATATGTGTATGATATATTAATTTGATATTCTTCCTCTTTTTAAAAAGAAAAAAATATCAAGATTCACTGACACCAGCATAATTGACTGTAATTTTTTTGGTAATCAATTGACTGTAATTTTTGACTAAATTAAGTATCCAAGTATGTAGACAATTGAAATAACAGTATTTGTATTTACTTACTTTCAGCTTATTTAGTTAGCACGGAAAAAGACATTGTATTTAACTTTAGTTCGGTTAAAATATTTTATATTTTTACATCAATTATTAATAGAATTATTTGAATTATTTGCATCACCATTTTTAAACTCATTTATATACGTGATGTAAACTTATTTTAGATTATTTATAGCTAGTGCAAAATATAAAATAAATGATACTAAATAACCATTATTTCAAGAAAACGGATAATGCGTGTAATGACTAAAAGTGGAGAATTCATGAGTATGTGATGAAACATATAGACACAGTTCATACTTGTTCATCATATTAGTCCAAATGTTCTTGGAAATTATTACATTAATTAAAACTGGTATATATTGAATGAATTTAGAGATTAATGAGTAATCTGAAAATATTGTTTTGATCATATCTTTCTGATGATAGACTGCAAATGTGTGATATTTTATGTCTGTATGTAAATATTAATTTGTTTTTCTATTGATATATTGTACACATAATTTGGCCATGTATTAAAAGCAGGGCCATGCCTGACCTTTTAAAGATCAGAGGCAGTGAAAAAAATTTGATCCCAAAAACGGTATTAAGTTAAAACAGACTACTAAGAGCACCATTAACTCTTATGGGGTGCTTAATTTTTTTTTTTTCCTGTTTTTTTTTTTTTTTTTTTTTTTTTTAANTTTTTTTTTTTTTTTTTTTTTTTTTTTTTTTTTTTTTTTTTAAATGAACCATTTACGGGCCGACACGTATCGGTGGGACCTGCAAACAGTGCAAGGACCGGCTCTTAATTAAGCTCCATAAGTATCCTTTTTTGTGGAATCCACCCGCTTTTTGCATAAGCACTCCTCTTAAGCACCCTCTAAAATTTCCCTTAATGGTGCTCTAAACTATTGACCCAACAATGATTCTTACAAAATGGCCCCTACAATTTTTTATAAATATAATGACCCCAAACCTATTTTTGAGCTTGTGGTCAAGCAAGACTCTGACTAAAAGAAATACAAAGGTTTCGTTTCGGTCAAATTATTGAAAAGTTAATCTGTTGAGAAGAAGATGAACATTAATGTGACATGTGTTACCTTTCAAAATTTGAATAATTCATATTTGTTTAGATCATAAAATAAGTTTGTATGTCTAAATTCAAAAATGAAAATTCTTCTAGATTTGTCTTGTTAAATAGATTTAGTATCTAGATCTATTTGATCAAAATGTTGTTGAAAACTTAAATTAATTTAATATCAACTTAATTATAGTGATATTTGTATAAATAAATATGCTTTATTTTTTATTCATGCTAGATAATAACTTTGATTTAGTAGTAATTCTATTTCGTTTAAAACTAATTTATTTATTATAATAAAATTTAATATAGAAAGCTCGATTTTTTAAGGAACTTGTTTTTTGTTATTATGATTTTTTATTAGTAGAATGTAAATCTACATAGGAGGTTTGCGACAGTAACAGTGGTTCAAAAGACAAGCATAAGGTACTTCTCCTTTTGCCTTGCAATAGTCACTGCAAGCAGCCACACCACAGTTGGTATCATCAGGTAATGCCGTATACTTGTGATCAGGAGGGCATTCACAATCACCATTAAAACAAACTGGTGGTGCGGATGGACATCTGACTGGAGCACAATCAGAGTCCTTCCGACAAGTACGTGCCTGAATCGGTGTACCTGTACGAAATCATGTATATTGACGTTGTATATATAATGTAACATGCTGATGAGGTACGTAGATGAATAATTAATTACATTACAATTTCATTTACTCACACGTTGAAAGAAGTAGAATACCAATGACTAAATGATGTGCTTACATAAACTATTTATAACTGTTAGAAAATAAGTGTTCTAACCATGAATAATATGTTATTTCTTTGACTTTTAAAACAATGTTTTATAATTGTGTTTCATTGCTTAATAATTTATTTATTTTCTCTTGTGAAAGGTCAATATTCTAATTTATTATCAGCTAATATCTTAACTAATACATCAAGCGTATCTGATGATTTTTTATGTTAAATCATGTACTTATGTTAAATCATGTACTTAGGAAAGAGTATCAGTGTCTTAGGGGTGGGAATCTGAATATCTAAAAAATTTAGGGTATTTGGAATTGGATCCGGATTTGTCGGATATGTAATTTTAGTATTCGGATCCAGATCCATGTCTTTCAGATATCCGAGCTTCGGATATCCGTCTAGCTATTGTATTATTCACAAGTATCCAGATCCGGATTTGGATGCGTAAAAATAAAAATAAAATAAAAAATAGTTTTTAAAATATTAAAATATTAAAATTCTAAAAATAATATATAAATTAATATTTATTCAAAATTTATAAATATGTGTATATATAAGATTATAAATAATATTATAAAATTAATTTTATGTATAAATATTAATATATCAACAATAATTATTAAAAATAATATATTTAAAATTTTGGATCCGGATTCGGTTATCCAAACTTAAAAATCAGGATATTCAGATTAGGATACGACATTTTATTATTCAGATCCGGATCCAAACATCCCAAATACCCTATTTCCGGATTAGATCTTGGATCAGATCTGGATCGGATCTTGGATAATAAGTCTCAGACCTACAATGTCCAATGTACTACTTTGTAATTACTTTTTAAAAAAATATGATAAGAGTTTTATCCGTAGGTACATCGATGCTTGTATAGCTGTATTTCTTATAGTTATGTATAATTAGTTAATATCCAGTGGGTTAATATGAAAAGTCATTAAATATATTATTTATGATTTGATATTTTATTCATGAAACTTTAAAACACTATTGTTTTGTGACTTGTTTGACATAATTATATTATAGTTTATATTTTATATTAATTTATCATTACTAATTAATAAATTTCAAGTTATTCCTCCAATATTTGGTACAAAAAATTATTATGCTCATTTCGCTGATTTACTTTAAAAAAGATAAAGTTGTAAATGTTATGTGATATACTTATAAGTTGTATTACACTGATTTAAATTATTTTATATTTTATACGAAACAATTTATGGATATTGAGGTAGAAGAATAACTAATTACAATAGAAAAGTACAATTTGATTTAAATTCAAAAAAAGAGAGTTAAACTCACATGTTGAAAAAAGTAGAATACCAATGAATATCAAAGCTGTTTTCTCCATTTTTGTTATGGTAGTTAGTATCTTTTCTTTTTGAATGACTAAATGATGTGCTCACAAAGACTATTTATAACTGTAAGAAAATAAGGGTTTTCTAACCATAAATATTATTTTATTTCTTTCACTTTTAAAACAATATGTTTTATAACTGTGTTTCATTTCTTAATAATTTATTTCTTTTCTTTTGTGAAAGGTCAATATTCTAATTTATTATCAGCTAATATCTTAACTAATACATAAACCATATCTAAATTTTTAATGTTAAATCATGTACTTAACATTAAAAAATTCAGATACGGTTGATGTATTGACCTTTCACTATCTTAAAATATATTATGTATAATTAATTAATTAAAAATATAATTTTTCTATTTCTTAAAATAAACTATAGACCTACTTAATATTCAATTTCAAAATTTGTGTTGGACAAGTAGTGAAAACTTAATATTTTCATTTTAAAATTTGCAGATATTTTTTAAAAATGATTATAAATTACTAAAACTTTTAAAAGTTCTACACTAAATTTTTTGTTATCATAAAACCATATGGGTATTAAACTTTAGTTTAATAGATAATCATATAATAATATACTATTTATACAATTTAAATTTAATTATATATTATATAAAATAGAAAAATGAATTGTATGGATCTATTTACCATGATTGTAAGTAATAAGAAGGATTGTTTTTATTTATGTGTTTATGTCAACCTTAATTATATACATACTAATTACTGTTTTTAAATTATTTACTATATATATATTATTTTTTATTTCGTAAAAAATAAAAATAAAAAATAATAATACATAAAAAATAATTTGTATACAAAACGTTCATCCCACAAAAGCGTGATTCTTAACCTAATTATTTTATATTTTTCTATAAAATAACTTATAGATATGAATTTTTGTTTTTAACCTATTTAAATACTCCAAAAATCTATCTATGAATTGTACCTCTATTTGAAAATTAATTTAGATCTTTTTATAGGTCTAGAATACCTCAAGTTAATCAAAAAATATTACCTATTTAAATTAGAAATTTAAATCTAAAATAAAATATAATCACTTGCAATTAAAATATAATAATTTATCTATTTAATCCATTTTGCATTAACTTTTGATGGTTTCTAAATGGTTTAATCCATCTTTTATATTTTTCAAAATTTATTTTAATGCTTTTATAATTCAAATAAGCTAATACTGTATTTTCTTGCATTGAATTCACAAACATAAGAACATCAATAGTAAACTAACAACCATACAACAAAATAACATAATTTTGTACTATTCGTAATTTATTTTTATCAAATTAAACATTTATTTTAGTCATTTTTTCTCTTTAGAAGTTATTTTTATGACAAAATTTTTTAAATGCTATTATAGGTATTTCTCTTCTCAAAATGGTTCAGATCAAATTCGCAATTTTTCAGTTCAGATTTAGTTTGGATATAAGTTTTGTTACAAACGTAGGGACGACAAAATTGAATTTTCTTTTCCAGTCTTAAGTACCAAACCGACCATGAATCCAATGTTACAAGAACACAAGTTTTGGTACTAAATAAAAGGTTCGATATTCATTTTCAACAATCCAGGAGAGATTAGTTCAAAGTATTACCGTTTACAACAAGAATCAGAAAAAGTCTCTAGTCTTTACTTGCCTGCAAATCTCGAGGTTGAGCCGGAGCCGGAGCCGCAGGTGGAGGAGACTGTTGATGCTGAGGCTCGTGATGTTCAGATTCTTTTGGTTCAGGAGATTCAGAGCGGTTTGGTTCACGTACGTCTTCTTCCTTTGATGATGGCGCTTTTGGTGATTCAGACAAGTGAACTCTAGCAAACTCGTCAACCACTTTCCTCTTGTCTTCTTCCTCAGCCATACCAACTTTCTCTTTGGCCTTTTGTCCAACTTCTTCTGCAGCTTTAGCCACTTTGTTGAAAGCTCCAGTGACCCACGTGGCACCCGTGAGAACATACCGGTTCTTCATTATAGCCGAACCTGCATTGCTGACAGTCTGCTCAGCTGCAGCGATCGCTGATTTGGTTTTCTCCGATACTTGGTACTTGTGATCAACTTCCCTGACTTTATCACCCACCACGACTGTTCCAGTGTTGATCTTGTCGGTGAAACCGAGTTTCTTGTCGAGAGATGCGACTTTGGCAGATGCAGTGGATGTAAGCTGGTGTTTCTCATCAACGCTCTTGGCTTTTGCGATTGCGTCTTTTCCTAGAATGAAGCCCTTTGCAAGCATGCTGCTGACAACATCTTCGGCTTTTCTCAACACGGAGTCACCTGCCCGGGGAGACTTGCTGCTTTCCTTGGGCTCCTGAGGAAAGAAAGAGAGATGAAATGGTTAAGAGATTTGCTAGTGAAGATGTGAAGAGAAAAGTGAGGTTATTACCAAGGAAGCTAAAGCCTCAGGAGATAGTTGGTAATCAGGAGCCATGGTGACAATGACTGAAGAATCAACAATCGTAGCTCCCTGAAGAAAAAGGACTCATAAACACACTCAGTCGCTTGAAAACGTAAGGGGAAGTGATAGAGGAGGGTGAGAAGTACTGAACATACCGAGAGAAGAACAGCAGTTTCAGCTCCTTGTAGATCCTTAAAAGTGACATAAGCCAATTTGGACCGTTCTGTCTCGCTGTACAAACGTGGTAGAAAGAGTAAAGAAGCTGAAGAACAAAAGAGTTAAAAGTCTAAAGCAAACCTCAGGGTCTCAAGGTAGAGAATGTCGCCAGAGAAGGAAAAGAACTCCTTGAGGTCACGATCGGTTGCTCCTAGAGAAACATTGCTCACTTTCACAGTTGTCATCATCTGCAAGCAAAGATGCAATGTCACAATGGTCTCTTTAATGCACCATATGGCCTAAACTATGACTAACAGTGACACAAAGATGAGAATCACAATGGCATTATCATTAAATGAACCTCCTCAGAGTCTTAACGGAAAAACTAATCTGTTTTCTCAAAACTGATCCTTTGGTAATGAATCGCATATTACAGATTACAAAAATCAAAACTTGCAACCAGAATCTAACACCCATTTTGGCAGCAGAGCAACCCTATTCAAACAGATCTCTGTTTACATCTTCCCCCAATATCAACTCAACAAAACGACAACATGGATCTTGTCGGGACAAATCAAAAATCTGAAGGAAAAAAACGAAACTAGTTCGTATTCGAATAACGATTAGAAGAACTTACCGACATGGCTAAGATCGCTTGACGCGGATCGAAATGTAAGTTTTTGTTTTCACGTGACGAAGAAAGGAAACGAGGAAAAAATCAAAAGAAGGAAAAATCTATGGAAAGCGGATTTGCTGTGTGAGACCCCCGTTTTAACACACCCTCGGAAAACGGACGACGTGAGTGGTCTTTGGATTCTCACGTGCTTTGGTCTCGTTGCAGTTTCTCACGTGCCAGGGGTATAACCGTCTCCCTAATCTACGTTAAAAAAATAAAATAAAATCAACTGTATAGTAGTTTAGTACGTTATCTTTTTTTTTTTATTCTTCCAGTTTTGACCCTTTTTATGCACGTAAAGTTATATTATTGAGATCTAATTAATTTAATGTTCACCCTAAAATCTGTTCTAATTGTTCCAAAATGTTACTTTATCGCACAAATAGCAATCGTCCACGTGTCTTTCTCTCAGAGTAGCGTTCACATCGCTTAGAGAAGAATCTCTAGTATTCGAATAGCTAAATAAATTATTAGAGATCTCTTATGATTAGATTCTTAATAGTAACATTTAATCGGACCGAGGAGGATATACCTGTAAGATTCTAAACTATCGGATCACTTTTTAGAATATTATGAAAAAGCGAGGGTAAAAAAATGAAAAGAAAACTAAACTTTTTCATTCATACAGGTAATGTGACACTTCACGTTTCTCTCTCTCTCTCTCTCTCTCCGCGATTAACGTTTTCTTCTCAATCTAGCTTGCTCGGAGAGAGAGAATTCCGCCGAATCGAAAATCACCCTCACGTTCTCTCCTCCCTCGATCTCCGTTACCGCCAAAAATCGAATTTTTCGTTGTGAGTTTCGAGAAAGGGGAAAATGAGTTTTCAGGAGTTAGAGGCGGGAAGAAGAGGAAGACCGTTAGCTTCTTCAAGTAACATCAACGGAGGAGGTCGACAAGACACGACGCAAGCCGTAGCTTCCGGTGTATTTGAAATCAACACAGCCGTCTCTAACTTCCACCGCCTCGTCAACACTCTCGGTACTCCCAAAGACACGCCCGAGCTCCGAGATAAGCTGTGAGTTCAAAACTCAAAAGTTACCTCCTTTTGTGAATTGGAACTGTTTCTAATCATTCAATTACTTGTTTAGGCACAAGACAAGACTACAAATCGGAGAGTTAGTGAAAGACACATCAGCTAAACTTAAAGAAGCTAGTGAAACTGATCATCAAAGAGGTGTAGATGTGAGTGTCTTTGTGTGATTCTTCTTCTGCTTCTTCTGTTGGTGTCTGAATTTGATTGGTTTGTTTTATATGGTGTGTGTGTGTGTGTTTGTTAGCAAAGGAAGAAGATTGTGGATGCCAAGCTTGCAAAGGACTTTCAATCTGTATTGAAAGAGTTTCAAAAGGCTCAGCGTCTCGCTGCTGAAAGAGAAACTGTCTATGCTCCTCTGGTCACCAATCCATCTCCTCCATCTAGGTTAAATAGACATAATCGAAAATGGCTTAGGTTTTGTTTTGTGGTTTTGTGTATTTGAGTTCTTGGCTTTGGTCAATGTAGCTATAGAGCCAGTGAGATAGATGATGTGACTGGAGATAAGCATCCAGAGCAGCGTGCGCTTCTTGTGGAATCAAAAAGGTAAGTTTATACAGACTAAAGTGCGTTCCTTTTACTGAGATGACTTATGTTTTAATTGGGTTTGTTGCAGACAAGAACTTGTACTGTTGGACAATGAGATTGTGTTTAATGAGGCTATAATCGAGGAAAGAGAGCAAGGGATACAAGAAATCCAGCAGCAAATTGGTGAGGTGCACGAGATCTTCAAAGACTTGGCTGTGCTGGTACATGATCAAGGCACCATGATCGGTAAAACTGATTCTAAGATATAATAAAACTCCACTTGTGTCTTCATAACCTCAGTCAAACACATGTCGTTTTCTTCTACGCAGATGATATTGGTACTCACATCGATAACTCCCACGCTGCAACAGCCCAGGGAAAATCTCATCTCGCAAAAGCCTCAAAGACACAAAGATCGAGTTCAACTCTGGTAAAAACCTTTTGATCATACCATGTATTTGTTTTTGAGGATTTAGGATGATGATGATCAGAGCAACCTATAAAATGATTCTTGCTGTTGTTTTTTTCTGTCTTGCAGATGTGCTTGCTCATGGTGATTTTTGGTATCGTACTCCTGATTGTTATCATAGTGCTCGCGGTTTGATTTTCCAGAAGCATGGGAAAAATGCTTTCATCATCATCCTCTTTCGTCTCTTGTTTTGGAGTATACAAAGTGGTTTGGTTTGGTTTGAGGTGTCAAGAGTGTTAATGCTTTGTCTTTGTAATATAGTTTGCTGCAGACCAAATTGGATGGTGCAAGGGAAAATCTTTTATCTGTGTAAACTTGAAAGTAAAAATTCCTGATTTCGATTAGCTGACCATGATGCTAAGTAAATCTTCAAAAGAGTATACAAAAGGTTTGAGTCAATGAATTTTACTCAATATGCTCTCAGAACGAAGTATGAACAAATCAAATATCATCTAGAGAAAAGCAGGCCTTGATTGAGATAACAAGCAGCTGTTGGATCCTTGAGGCATCCACAGAAGGCCTCTTCATCTTTGGGAAATGACTTCGGCAACGGATGATCAGGAGTAACACCAACCTATTCCAGAACCAGCAACAAGTAGATTAATTAGAAAAAAAAAAAAAAAGAGAACGTAAAATGAACATGTATGTAGAGTAGTGGTGTAGCGACAAGGGGTGTCATTAGAGAACATTTTCAGACCTTGTTTATATCCGTGTGAGCTGGTGTTTCGTAACGAGCAACTGTTACCGCCAAGCCCGAACCATCAGATAGCTGAAACACTGACTGTATCTTACTGCAAAATGTGTAAAAAAAAAAAAAAGAGTCAAGAATATTACAAAAGGCTGCTCAGTCTTTGAGGAGGAGAAGAAGAAGAATCAAAGATCACGCCTTTCTGTTTACCCTTTTCCGTAAGTAGGTTCTCCATAAACCAGAGCACGTTTGTTATCTTTCAAGGCGCCTGCCAATATCTCACTGGCACTTGCAGTGCCTTTGTTAACCTGAAAAAGAGGAAGAAGATTGTGTGAGTGCTAAATGTTCCATGGTGGCATTTACACCAAGGAGATAGATAGATAGTGATTGGAGGAAAGCTTATAACCAGGACGGCAAGAGGCTCAGAGGTTGCTATAGCATTGCTTCCATCAGTATCATATATATCTCTAACACCTCGGCTATCGCAAATATACACAATCACTCCTTTATCTAACCTGGTGGATAGCAAAAGTTGAAGTTTCTACTATGAGAGCTTGAAAATCTAGGACTCTTTGGATCTATCCATTTATGAGGTCTTACCAAAACTTAGCAATCTCGATTCCTTCAGGGAAAGAACCGCCACTGCAGCAAAAGAAAATATCAAGTGTTCAAGAAAAAGGCTGTTGCAGAAACAATAAGAAAAACACTTCTTTTGGTTATATAATCATATCACCTATTGTCTCGAAGATCCAAGACGAATGCATTCACATCGTTGCCTCTCAAGGTCTCAATTGCTTCTTTTACCGCACCTACAAACAGAAGTGTTAGATTTTGAGAGGAAGTAGACAAATTTGTAAGAAAGAATTATATAAAGTCAAAAGTATGCACTACCAGAAGCATTTTGATTGAATGTTGTTAGCTTGATATAACCAATCTTTGGGGAGTTACTTCCAGAGCCAGGAAGTTCACATAATCTTGACTTCACCGGATTCACAGATACTCGCTCTCTCCTGACCACAACAATAACCAGAGTGACCTAATGAAGGAAGATAAATGTAAGCAATGCAGGTGATGGGAAGAGAATAATACGTCAAAGATAAGACTCTCGTTTCAGGTCCACTGCGAACCGCTAGCTCTACTATACTTCCTTCAGGTCCCCTGCATTTTAACCAAAGCATCATCACAATTCGTTTCTCAAAGCTATATGGAGGATGAAAGTGGAAATGTGGCTCACTGCAACATCTGTGCAGCATCATATATGGTCAGAGTTTCTGTGGTTGTACTATCAATGCTTAAGATAACATCTCCAGGTGAAACTCCCGCCCTATTTGCAGGACCACCTGGAGCAGCTGATATAACAACAAGCCCAGCTGCTGATCCATCTGATGCAGCCGGGTAACCTATAGATAACCCAACACCCGTAACCGCACCTTGAGTTCCAGACTACCTTCAACCAAAACATTAGCTACATCTTACAACACAATCTAGTGAGCTAGATTCAGAACAAGGGGCTGTCAGGAACTCTTACCCGCAAACTCTGAAACTTTCCAGGCTCCAAGAATCTAGTAAAAGGGTCATCTAGTGTTGCAATCATTTTCTTGATAGCCATGTCTAAACACACACAAACAAACACCACAATCAGAAACAAGTTTATAAAAAGGTTAAAGCTTTGTTGTTCCAAATTCAAAGCCATACAAGTCTCTTCTCTATTGTTCATGGGCTCATTGCGTAAAGCAGTCTCTCTGTAACGAAACCAGCTTTGTCCATTGAATGTTTTATCGATATATGCACGATCTATCGTCCTCCAAGCTTCTAAGAAGAGAAGATTCTCTTCACTAAGACCCCCTACAGAGATTGAAATACATCAACTTGCAATCCCCAAAGATGGTTGTAAAAAAAAAAAAAAACTTACATGATGGTGAATCAGTGGTGACGACAGAGATGGAGGAGACAAGCAGAACAGAAACTAGCCGAACCAATGCCACAGAGAGATGCTTTCTGAAGTTGACTGATGATTTCATCATAACCTTCCCAGAAAACTTCCTATGATCATTCCTTTCGAGAAGACACAAACATCTGTTACAGACGAACACGAGTCCTGGCTTTGCATTACTCCTCCTTGAGTTTCGAGCGTATCTAAAGTTGATACCTTTCAATATCTTTGAAGGTTGAGATACAAACAATTTCACCTGCAAAGCTTGAAACTCTCTGTTACAGGCTTGCAGCTAAACAGACACAACTTCCATGTGGATTTCAGGAGAGAACTGAAAAAGATTTAAGAAATTTTTTACCTGGATTGAGAAATTAAGGTTTATAGTACTGGGCTTAGTGAGAATTGGGGATAATGAAGAGCTCGCAAGGACCTCCATTGAAAAGAGCTTCTTCCCCTGCAAATTCCAACTCTGTTTTCCTTATCTGAAAAATGTCAATATATAATTCGACAAATTGTCACTTTCAACAATAAACTAAAAATGGGTATTTTAAAATATATACATCCTTTGTATTTCTTCACAAAGTTTTAAACTTTTTAAATACAAAAGAGTCTTAATAAAAAAAATTAGTCCAAATTATAAGTTTTTTTTCACCTTAGTCCAAAATTGAGAAAAAATATTCTATTTTGACACTATACTTAAATCTTTACAATTGTTCTGTCACTCTGAGATGTGAGAAGGTCCAATTTCTCTATAAGCTTGTCCATATGCCAACCATTTTCTTTACTGCTCCCTAGTGTTCTCTTTCGTCCCCAAAATATGGGCCTTGTGGCAGACATTATTCACATGGAAGTAGAAATTACCAATTCTTATATTTTATTTTTGTATAATAAAATATCAGATAACAAAAAGAAGGGAGAAAAATGTTCATTTATAACAAATGTAATTTTATCAATTCTATAACCAATAATTAAACAAACATCCGAGTTCACCTAATCATAACCTCATAACCGCTTAAGAGGCTTTCAGGGGAAAGCGAAGGACCCAATAAGCCCATTAGACTAATAACTCTTTGGCGGGAAAACGGAAGAAGGAGAAGCGACTAGAGAGTGAGAGAGAGAGAGATGAACTCGTCGCCGGCGACTGAACCAGACGCGCCGGACCTCGTTTGCCAGCTCGATAATGTCCAAGGCATGGTCGATGCCCTCACTTGCGTCCGATGGAAACGCCACCAGGTCTCATCTCCATCTCCCCATCTAGGGTTTTACGTCATCGATCTTCTTCACCGATTCACTTCGATGCTTACAGGATGCTTTAGTAGAGTTATCCGAACACGGAATCGTCTTGATCGTCGAGGAATCAGGCTGTCTTCAAGCCAAGGTCTATCTTCAACGCGAGGTATCGATTCTTCCCCAAAACATTCCTTCAAATTCGAATCATTATATCATCGAATCCTTAATGTTTTGTGATTGTGAGAAAGCTATTCACCAAGTACGAGTACGGAGCTGAAGGGAGACCTAGATTTGGAATCAGCTTAGGGCTTCTTGTGGACTGCTTGAACACATTCTCATCACCTGGACATTCAAATACTATAGAGATCAAGTATCCAGGCCCTGACATGGAGCTTCTTCTCAAGTATGTTGAAACAATCACTCATCCTCTTAGTTACGTGTAGTTTAGCTGATGATGTTTGTGGTTTATTAGGTCTGTTGATACTCTAAACTCATGTATCTACTCTGAGATAAGAACTAGAATCCCAGAGACTAGTGAATGGGATTATAACTTTGAGCAGGCAGGAACCGCGCCACTTACTTTTACTGTAAAGGTAAACATATGATATAGTGAAGTGTATCATTGATAGTCAGAGCTTTCTTAGATGATTTTTTTTTTATGAAATGTATTAGTCAGCGGCATTGAAAGAAGCAATAGATGATCTTGAGTGGCCTGGATCAAGTGTACAGATTAGCCTTCAAAAGTCTCCTCCTTGTGTTACTTTTAGAGGAGAAGGACATGGAGACTTACAGGTTTTGTTTGTTTTCTCACTTGTTAGTTTCTTGGTTATGTATAGTTTTTCCGTGGAAGAATCATGTGGGATGTACTCATTCTTTTGCAGATAGACTTCATGTATTATGCCAACACTGATCTTCTTCTAGCCTTTCATTGTGATACTGAAGTCTCTTACGGGTAACAATTAAACCAGTTCCTTCTCTAGCGTTAGTTGTTTGAATCCTACAACTCATAGAGCTGACACTAATCAGGGAGACTTGCTTAACGATCTTGGTTGTTTCTTAGATATAAATACAAGTTCTTGAAGGCCACAACAGCAAATATTCCGGGAAACGTCGCGAGGGAAAACAGGGGAAGCAAGCTGACAATAGGAAGAGGAGGTATGTTGAAAGTTCAGCACTTGGTTTCGGTTGCTAAAGCGTTAGCTCCACAAGTGGAATCTGCAGGTTATCAGCCGCCGAGTCGGATTGCTTATATAGAGTTCTTTGTCAAGCCTGAAGAAACTGCTTAGTTTATCATCTTCTTTTTTAAAACTTATATGTTCCAACAGTTTGGCACAAGGGTTGCAAAGAAAAAAAAAAGTGTATTGGATGGAGACTACATGTTGTTTTTGATCGATTAGCTCAGATGGCACGCTGTTTAATGTTTTAAAGCTGAACGTGGAAGCTTTTCCAACAATGACGCCGTACAATAGTCATTAAGAAAAAAAAATTATCCGGTATAATTTCGGGGTTTTGAACCCGACGTGAATCGAACACGCAACCTTCTGATCTGGAGTCAGACGCGCTACCATTGCGCCACGGATCCGGATGACATACTCTCGCATTTGGTAAATATAACCAATCGCTTAAAGTTAAAATTGGTAGATAAGTTTGAGAATAAACTGAAATCTTATAAAGGTTCTCCACTGTAATTTTTTTAATCTCTGATTATGGTTTGTAAGCATCTCTGAGATGGGTTGGTGTTGGTTGGATCAAAACTGTAAGCAAAAATTCTAAATGTTCTCAGCTTGACACGTGGTGCTAATATAGACGTCCAAGTAGCTTTCTCATTATTTCAAGGGTGGTTGGACTTTATTCTCATGATGATTACTGTTTCAATTTTCACACTCAAATGGAAATAAAGTACTCAAGGCAAACCCAAAGAAGTCCTCCAATATATTTTTAGTAAACCATATGATTAGTGTTTCTTTTTTCCTGAGAACATAATTACATTTGATAGAAAAAAGAGTTTGGTTTAATGATTTGATAGTAAAGAAAATTAACAATAATGTTGACATGATTTCATATATCACCACCATTATTGGGAATATTGTATATTATATCGAATGCATTATTGTAAAACAATGATCAATGTATCGACAAACTCACATACATATACCCATATGTCATGTATGTGCAATGTGCGCCTAGTATAGGTGTTCTATAGTGGAGATGTGTTACCAATTATATTGACATTTAATGATGGTGTTGACTCTTGGATGGACCAAATCATGATGCAAACAGACATTAATGCTGCTTATATAATTTTTTTTTTTGTGCAACTGCTGCTTACTTATATATGGCTATATAGTTGAACAAAAAAAATATATATATATGGCTATAGAGTATAAATGTATAATATATGTTTATGTCGCACACGCTCACCCACACATATAGACGGTGGGAAATAATCGAACGATATGCTCATCATTTGGGTATGTATTATTATCATATGTATATTATTTTCATTTTATGTATCTATACATAAATCCTTTTTAGAAAGGGTTTCTTTACATAAACCTAAATACCTAATATACATGTTTCATTGTGTATGTATTATTATCATTTTATGTATCTGTACATAAAGCCTTATACTAGCTATTTCTAATGAACATGTAGAGGATTAACTATATACAGTATACGCGAAACATAGTATTAAACAGCAAAAACAAAGTTAAATTTGTTTAGTATAAAATAATGACAAGTTGCCCCAATATTTGATAATCTAACCATATATTCTTTGTCGGGTTGATAATCTGAAAGGACATTTTAAAGGTAAACAAATATTATTCTTAGTGAAAATATAAAACAAATCATTCCTTTAGAACTTGACAACCAATTGAAAGATTAATTAGTCAATAAAATGTATTCTATTCTTCAGAAGATTAAGCTCAGGTAAGTAAACCCTACGCGCCTACATAAAACTCTAATATTTATTCATGATCCTACGCCGTCCAAAGTTCTCTTCGCCAGTTTCAGGTAACTGAGCGCGTGACATAAGGGTTGTTTTCTGCTAAGGTTTCTAAAGCATTTTGTTACTGGTTTGTTTTGTAAAGATTCTTATCATTTTTGAAAATCGTTTTAAAAAAAAAAATTGAATCAAGAGTTGTGATCATGATTACAGTCAACATGTAGCGATCGAAGCTACCATTTAACTCATGATTTAAATTTCTAATAGCATTTCTGGTGGCTAGTTAATTGGACTGTCCTTTGACCTTTGTTATGCAAATGTTTGATTGCGTACAGTACAAAAGAATTATTCAGTAATAATATTTTACAGTGTTTGAATTAGACAACTTCAATACAAACACTCAGATATATACAATTTTCTCAATATTGTAGAAGAGTTTCCACAACTACAAAAAGAGTAATATTTTAATATAATTGGGCTATATGATAAAAAATAATTTTTTTTTGTTTTAAGAATTGAACTACTCTTTGTGAGACAAATGGCTCATAAAAATTTTCTGTATTTCTCAACAATTTTATCTGAGAACCTTTTCACTTTCTCTCATCTTTCTCTATTATTTTATATTTAACTACCAAATATTGTTGTAAGACTCTTATCAAAATGTTCTAACAAATCACACTATCATAATTGGAGAGAAAGGCAAACTAAAGGAGACATGACCTGTGCTCCCAATCTACAAAGACATCAAGAGATTTGTTGTCTCTTTATTCAGAAATTATTAAAACTGAAACATCAAAATTATTATTTATAGAAAGCGACTACTAATCAACATTAGTACCAACTCTTTTTACATTATTCTGATGCCTAGCTTACTATACACACACAACAGAAAATCTACCATTTTTTCCTATCCGCCAACCTTAAATTATGGGTACAAGTAGAAACCAAAAGGATGTGTCTAAATATTATTTATTATACCTCTGTCCCCTATATAATTATTTGTTAATACTCCCTCCGTTTCATATAAATTGTCGTTCTAAGTTTTTCACACATATTAAGAAAACATATGATTTTGTATATTTCCAAAATAAAAACACAATTACATATGAATTTTATTAATTAATTTTTCATTGAAACTCTAAAACGACACTTATTTTGAAACAAAAAATTTTCCCTACAACGACAAATAATATGAAACGGAGGGAGTATCTTACTAAGACATTCGACCACATACCATAAGAGAAACTAAGCATATTATTTTATTTTCTTAGCAAATCAGTATGGGAAGTTAAAAAAGAAAGAAAATGGAATTGCAATAGATATCAACAGAAAACATAATAGTTCAGAAAAAGTAATATATTATACAATAAACCAAAATGGACTGAAATTCGCTTTGATTGTTTTTTACTCATTTGTTATAAACATTATGGGAACACATTATTTTTTTCTATAGCATATTTCTTTTGAGGTAGGCGTCTAAGTTATTAAATGATGTTTTTATCATTATAACTATGATCTACATTTATTCAACATGTAAATTTTGGTATATTCATCGTAAAATACTAAATTTAAAATATTTTTAAAATTATAAAACCGATTAAATCCTGCGCCAAAATTTCATCTGAACATTTTATGTTACCTTTTGTCAATTTGCTAATAGTGAACTCAAGTTACTCGACAAATGGTCAAATTATTTAATTAAATATTTTTTCTACCAATTTTTTTTGTTTAAAAAATAGCATGAGTTTTCTTATTACCAAAATCATATGCGTTTTTTTATTATTATATTGTGTATTCATTATCATTTGGACAACTTAATACTTTGATTGGTCACAAATCTGAGAGGACTATTATTGAGAGAAAGCAGAGGAGAATCTTCCAAAAACATTAAAATCTACGCCCAAAAATTATAGAGAATTAAATTTAATACATACAGCAAAAAATGCAAAAAGAAATAAAAGTGTTTTTAATAGAGTAAAGAAAAATACAGACTTTATTAGTAAGAACAGTGAAGAAGTAGCGGAGCAAAGAGAAATGGAGAAAAGAATCTTTTAGGCTCTCTCTTTCTCTCAGACCTGCACTTACACTCACTACCATTACTCCAAAAAGTGAGCCTTTCTTTCTTTCTCCTTTCTTTTTCGACCATCTTCTTTGCATCTGATGGGTTTCTTTTTCTTCTGAAGAATCTGATGAATTTTCACTACCCAAAACTTTTCCTTTTTTCTTTTAACACTCGAGCTTTGTGTTTTGATCTTGTTTTTATCAGTCAGTGTAAGCTCTAGCTTAGTTTTGTTAGTTTTTTTTCTGATTACAGTTCATGATTCTGACAACTTTGAGATCATACTTATGTTGCATTTTGATTCTGTATGAATTTTATCTTTCTTTTTTTTTGCTTGTTCAAGTATATGGGGTTTTGTGCATATAAGCTCTTTGAGTTTTTTTTGTGAAAATTTGTTCTTTTTGATTTCAGATTTAACCTCACTATTGTCTCTTTCTGCTAACTAGGTATCTTCTATGTCAGATAATACATATTGAAAAAAAAAATTGGGAGTGTTAAGTCTGAGATCTGTTTAGCTGATCGTTTAGAGTTTCAGTTCCATTTTTCTTGTGTTCCTGCTCCAGTTTTTGGATAAAAATGAAACCTTTTGATCTGAACGCTCTGTTTCTCAGATTTAGTTTCTATGTTTGATATTAATGGTCTTTGATGTGTTCTTGTGCTAATCAGATGTATTAGTAATCAAAGATTTGATTTTTGAGGTGTTATTGTTTTAGTAAGATGAATTAGTGATCAAAGATTTAATTTTGTATGTATTCTTGTGTTAGTAAGATGAATTAATGATCAAAGATTTGATTTTTTGATGTTATTGTGTTAGTAAAGATTAATGATCAGAGATTTGATCAGTGATGTGTTGTTTCTGTTGCAGGACACTGAACCTTATTCACTTGTTGTAGTGAAACACACACAAGAGAGATATGGTATCAAGATCTTATTCCAACCTCTTGGATCTTGCTTCTGGCAACTTCCATTCCTTTTCCCGGGAAAAGAAGAGGTTCCCAAGGGTAGCAACCGTCACAGGTGTCTTATCTGAGCTTGATGATGACACTAACAGCAACAGTGTCTGCTCTGATGCTCCTTCTTCCGTCGCACAAGACCGAATCATCATCGTTGGAAACCAACTTCCTATCAAATCCCATCGAAACTCGGCTGGTAAACTGACCTTTAGCTGGGACAATGACTCTCTTCTCTTACAGCTTAAAGACGGTATGCGTGAAGACATGGAAGTTGTCTACATTGGCTGCCTTAAAGAACAAGTAGATGCAGCTGAGCAAGACGATGTTGCTCAAAGACTGCTTGAGAATTTCAAATGCGTTCCTGCTTATATCCCACCTGAGATATTCACCAAGTACTACCATGGCTTCTGTAAGCAACATCTATGGCCTTTGTTTCACTACATGCTTCCTTTAAACCCTGATCTTGGAGGTAGGTTTGATCGTTCCTTATGGCAAGCTTACCTTTCTGTTAACAAGATCTTTGCTGATAAAGTGATGGAAGTGATTAGTCCTGATGATGACTTTGTTTGGGTTCATGACTATCACTTGATGGTTTTGCCTACTTTCTTGAGGAAGAGGTTTAATAGAGTGAAGCTAGGGTTCTTCCTTCACAGCCCCTTCCCTTCTTCAGAGATTTACCGTACTCTTCCAGTGAGAAACGAGCTCTTACGTGCACTCCTCAACGCTGACTTGATTGGCTTTCATACTTTTGACTATGCAAGGCACTTCCTCTCTTGCTGCAGCAGGATGCTTGGCTTATCCTATCAGTCCAAAAGAGGAACCATAGGGCTTGAGTATTATGGCAGAACCGTCAGTATCAAGATTCTTCCTGTTGGTATCCATACTAGCCAGCTTCAGTCAATTTTAAACCTCCCTGAGACTCAGACCAAAGTTGCTGAGCTAAGAGATCAGTTCTTGGATCAAAAGGTTCTTCTCGGTGTGGATGACATGGACATCTTCAAAGGAATCAGCCTCAAACTCTTGGCAATGGAGCAGCTTCTCCAACAGCATCCAGAGAAGAGAGGACGAGTTGTGCTTGTCCAGATCGCAAACCCTGCAAGAGGTCGTGGGAAAGATGTTCAGGAGGTTCAGTCTGAAACTCAAGCCACGGTTAAAAGAATCAACGAGATGTTTGGAAGGCCAGGTTACCAACCTGTGGTTCTGATTGATAAACCGCTTCAGTTCTATGAGAGGATTGCTTACTATGTGATTGCAGAGTGTTGTCTTGTAACAGCGGTGAGAGATGGTATGAATCTTATACCTTATGAGTACATTATCTGCAGACAAGCTAACCCGAAACTCAACCAGACTTTAGGCCTTGACCCTTCAGCTGCAAAGAAGAGTATGCTCGTTGTCTCTGAGTTCATCGGTTGTTCTCCTTCTTTAAGCGGCGCCATTAGAGTGAATCCATGGAACATCGATGCAGTGGCTGAAGCAATGGACTATGCATTGATAGTCTCAGAAGCAGAGAAGCAGATGCGTCACGAGAAGCATCACAAGTATGTGAGCACGCATGATGTTGCCTATTGGGCACGGAGCTTTATACAGGATCTTGAAAGGGCTTGCGCGGACCATGTGAGGAAGAGGTGTTGGGGGATAGGTTTCGGGTTAGGCTTTCGAGTTGTGGCACTTGATCCGAGTTTCAAAAAGCTTTCTATTGAGCACATTGTCTCTGCTTATAAGAGGACCAAGAACAGAGCCATTCTTGTGGATTATGATGGCACAATGGTGCAGCCAGGGTCCATTAGGACAACACCTAGCTTCCAAACGATAGATACCTTGAACAAGCTGTCAAGTGACCCCAAGAATATCGTCTATCTCATCAGCGGGAAAGATAGAAAGACTCTAACCGAATGGTTTTCTTCATGTGATGATCTAGGCTTGGCCGCAGAGCATGGATACTTTATAAGGTAACAACACTTACTCTCATTTCTTCTCATATCTCTTAACACTTGAAAACACCATATCTTTTTGTGATGGTTATTGCACATGGGGGCTGCTTGCTTCATGTCTTCTTGAATCCAATTATTGAAAAAGTTTTGTTGATGATGTGGGGGTGACAGACCAAATGATGGAACAGAGTGGGAAACATCGAGTTTAGTGTCAGCTTTTGAGTGGAAACAAATAGCAGAGCCAGTGATGAGACTCTACACTGAGACTACAGATGGATCAACGATAGAGACTAAAGAGACTGCTCTAGTTTGGAATTACCAGTTTGCAGATCCTGATTTTGGATCTTGTCAAGCCAAAGAGCTTATGGAACACTTAGAAAGTGTGCTCACGAATGATCCAGTCTCTGTCAAAACCGGACAACAACTCGTTGAAGTTAAACCACAGGTCAGATAAAAATAGTTTTAGCTTTATTGTCTGTTTTGTATTTTTCAAAATTTGTCTCTCACTGTTTCCAAAACAGGGTGTGAACAAAGGTCTTGTGGCAGAGAGGCTTCTAACGACAATGCAAGAACAAGGAAAGCTTTTGGATTTCATTCTCTGCGTGGGAGATGATCGGTCTGATGAGGATATGTTTGAGGTGATAATGGGTGCAAAAGATGGTCCTGCTTTATCCCCAGTGGCTGAGATATTCGCTTGCACCGTTGGACAAAAGCCAAGCAAAGCTAAATACTATTTAGACGACACTGCAGAGATCATCAGAATGCTTGAAGGTCTAGCCCCCTCCACCACCGCACCTGATCAAACCGCTTCAACCGCGGATGTTCCAACTAAAGATATCTTCTAAGGATTTGTGAACGTGAGTTTATTAAGAGTTTGTTGTTATGACTTTGTGTATGGTTTTCAAATTTAGGAAATGGCTTCTTTTGTTCTGTGTTGAATTAACGTAAGCTGGCAAAACACATGATAAGATTAAGGTAAGCAACTCTTCTTTATGGCAAAAACACATGTAATAATAGTTTAAGTCTTGTTCCATCTACTATCCTTGCTTCAGGTATCTAGTTTCCATTCAGGGTTAGTATAAGTAATGGCTTTGGTTAGACGGTTTTCAAGGTTCACTATCTCTGTTTCTTGCGAGACATGCGTTAACGGAACAGATACATTATGGAACTTCTCTTTGTGAAGATCCAGTGCTAGCATTTTGTAACCACTCCCAACGTGGAGTAGCCAGTAGTTGGATCCATTCACACACACTGATGTTCTTGAGACCTTGTGAGAAAGTGGACACAACATGTTGTGTAAGAAGGTGGAGTCAGCATCCACCATTTTCAACGTCAAGAACACTACACTCTCCACTACATGATGATCCATGTAACTCCATATTTCCATCTTCACTACTTTATAGCTCCCTGTAACTTTGTCACTACCGAACCCCATCACGCAAGAGTAACTGGACGACCATGCTTCGAGACAGAGCCGCCTTAGTTGTCTTCTCCAAGGGTTCAAAACGTTGATCCAGTCTTGTTCCGTGATGCAGACCAAACCGTCGCAAGTCATTATGAGTTATTGGGAGACTGACGTAACATATTTTACTATTTTAGCTAGGGAAATTAATATTTGTGTATATCATATTGGGGGTTTTGTATTATAATATTTGTAGATAACGTGGATAACAAGTTATCATCGTTTTAATGGCATAACATGTGATCAAATACAAATTACTAAGGTTTTGTTTGTTTTACAATGTTCCTTAATCAGTAAAATTGATGAATTTATTTTTCTTTGATTGTATAATAGAATAATCGTATATTTTATTTAAAAAATATTACTCGAAAATGTGATTACAATGTGTTTCTTTACACAACAAATTAACAAACCAAATAGAAGAAATGAAATTCAAACAATCCTTTACAAGAAAATGAATACATGCAAATAAATCAATAATTTTGTTTAAAAAAAGAATTAAGAATATTTTCGAACGTTTTTGTGTATGAATCTTCAAAACTATGATGAGTATACGACTTGAACAGAATCCAGTTCTACCACGGGCCGGGTGACGACGTGGGCGACGTTAAACTGCTTATTAAAATAACAATACTCTGTTAACATATATTTTAGTTTAAGAAAGTATATTGTATGTTACCATATATATAGATACTAAATAGCATAATTAAAATAAAAATGAAGAAAAAAATCTTACTCTAAGAAACTTTTCCAGCAAGAGTCGCTTGTTTCATCATCAAGAAACTTCTCCCAGTCCTCTAGGACATCTAAACCGGATGAGTATTGAGTCGTACCGGGATAATTCAACCCGGATGTCTCATGAGTAACCGATATCGAACCAGTAGACGGGACTTCACGTAATTGATCACCATAATAATCAGGCATCATACCGGCTCCGGTTTGATAATTTCCAGTAGATGAATTGGGATTCTCCTGAGACCCCGTAACCAAACCAGGAAGCTGGTTATCTTCAAAACAATCCCAAGCATCCTCAAAAGATGGCATGAAACCTTCATTCTCAGTTTGGTTTGTGAAAACATGTGGTTCAATAGCATTCAAATGTCCAGCCGCCGCCAGCTTTGGTTTAGGATCCACTGGATTGGTTTTGATGTTATTGACTACCGGCTCCGGTTTAGTATTCAATGAGTTGGTATTGAAGCTATTGATGTTTGGTATGGCTTTGGGGGTTATGATTTGAAGCATTTTATGAATCAACTGGAGTTTGAGAAGATCTTCCACAGCATTGTTGTTGTTGTTGAAGAGAGTATTGTTACCAAACTGGCCGTTGCCAATAGCCGCCGCAAGCATTTGAGAAAGGTCGAGTATAGGGTTAAGATCGTTGGTTCTTGGCTCGTGGGTGATTGGATCAATCCCCATTTGCAACATTTTTTTCCTCATATGAGTGTTCCAATAGTTTTTTATTTCGTTATCGGTTCTTCCTGGAAGATGACTCGCAATCTTCGACCATCTAATAAAAGAAAATTCAATTCAAGCGTTACAATAACAATAATCAAATATTAACATTTTGCATGGTTGAAGAGAATTATATGTAGTCGTTGGGTCACAATGTTTTTTTAGTTTACGTTTTTGTTTGTGTTATAAATGTTATAGATAATGTAAATAAACCAATAAGGGCCACAAGTTTTAGCACTTTAAACAAAATTCATTTGTTAAATAGTTACATAAAATTTCTAACTAATTAAAACAAAATCTTACTTGTTGCCAAGAAGGGCATGGAGTTTAACGATAGTACTCTCTTCTTCATCGGTGAACTCGCCTCGCCGGATATCAGGTCGGAGATAATTCATCCACCGGAGCCGGCAGCTCTTTCCGCAGCGGTTAAGTCCAGCGAGGTTAGGAAGTGACCGCCACTTCCCATAACCGTTCTTATCTATATAAACCATGAGCTTGTCATCTTCTTCGGGCATCCACGGTCCTTTCTTCACGCCTTTGTCTTGATCGCAACACGGTGATCTTCCCATGTTGTTTAGGTATCTGATTGAGAACCCTAATTTCTTTCGTAGCTCTATACGTTCTAGTGTGTGTATTTATATACAAACATGTGTGCAGATGAGCCATCACATAACTAAAAGTTATATGCATTCTTCAGAATTTTATGTAAATATTATTTAATAATGTTTGACAAGTCTACTATATATGAGTCATACGATAAATAAGTTAAATAATCAAAATAGTTATAACCAAATCAAATTAGTAATGATAATATGATGTGTCATGGCGTTCGTAGAGTAATTCGTGGGGGAATAATGTTCAAAGAAAGAATTATTATTTTTTATTAAAGAAAGAAAGTTTCTATAAAAGAATAATAACCATATATATATATATATATATATATATATATATATATATATATATATATATATATATTTGTTAATAGATATCGTAATTGTGTGTTAGATGCATAAATGTTTGCCCTAGCGATGCTAGAAAAGGAAATGCAGATGTTTCCTTATAAAAACTCTAGCTGAATTTCTTACGTACTTTTTCTTGTAGATTCAATACAAAGTGTAATATAATTTCCTAATCTAAACCCAACTAAACTTACAGAAACTAGGTCAAAACAAAATTTCCAAATTAAACATGTGATTATTTTGAACATATATTCATATATGTATGTTCTGCTATTAAGATTAAAACCTATAGTGGAAATTTTGCGTAAGCACAAGATAATAAATTAAAAGGTTAACTACTTTTCTTCTAAAGTATATATAAGTAATATTTAATTGAACTATGCTAAATAATGCTCTCATTGCAATCTTCATCAAACTTGGAATCTTGTATTTACCATTTTGCACTGATTGCTTCCACCGCTTTCAAAGACGCCTCTACCTGCTTCAATGTCTCATGGTTGATCAAAGCCTCCATTTGAATTCAAACGAAGATTACTCTTCTTAATTCACCTAACCGAGCCATTCCTGATTTCTAGCATGATTTGGAATTGAAACTGATTTCTAACCATTTATGTAAATCCAAAACTCCGAAAGAACATTCACGCAAGATTGATTTTGACTTCAATCAAGATGTTTAATGGAGTATATCATCATTTATATTTTGTGTTTTTGGTTACATAATAATGTAAACACATGGAACTGCAGTCTTCAAGAAAATGTCTCTGTTTCTGCTTTGTAGATATGTATACTGTTTTTTTTTTGTAAAAAGATATGTATACTTTTATACAAAAAAAAAAAAATGTTAGAGTTAATTTGTATTGCTAACAACGAAAATCATTACAGTTTTTAATCTTTCAGTTTGATCACATAATTAGTGTGAAAAATAAAAAGAACTTCAAAAATCTGATGCAAATGAGAAAAAGGGAGAACAAAGGTAGAGATTTGCAAATTAGTTTACATTATATTTAGAGAAATTCCCTTAGATAGCCCTTTTTAGTTTGTTTGTCACAAAAATAGCTTTTAAGGAAGAAAATGATCAAAATGTTTTTTTTAGAAGCTAAAAAAATCATTTATATGCATTTATACCCATAGGGTTAACTAATTTGGACTTTAGGGTTTAGAGTAAAGGGGTGGGTTTGGGGTTAGGGTTTCAAATTTTAAAAAAAAAATCAAAAAAAATCAAAATTTCAAAAAAAAAAAGTCTATTTTGGTCATTTTATTTTTTGAAGACTATTTTTGTGACAAAAACTTAAAAAGTACTATTTAAGAAAATTGCCCTTATATTTATATAGATTTAGATGATTCTTTGAAACAAAATTTGCTAAATAATTTACATATACAAGAAAATTCGATAGCTCATAGCTTTATTTGATTAATTAACTTCTTTTGAAAGATCCTCTCGAGGTTCATTTCCACACTAGTCGATAGCGTAAGGAACGCAAACTAGAAAGTGGATTATATTAGAAGGCGTAACCATACAGTTGGTACTGTATTATACCATTGGACATTTGAGAAAATCTTACATGTAATAGAATGTTTGTTGTCTTCAAAGGAATGAGATGGATCACGACAAATTAGAAGAAACATAAAACGAAGTTTCCTTCGGTTGGAGAAAATTTTATTGTAACTTTTCCTCCCTCCGTTTTAAATTATTTATGGTTTTAAGTTTATGCACACATATTAATAAAACATATGATTTTGTATATTTCTAAAATAAAAACACAATTACCTATACATCTAACCATATTTCAACTAATAAAAAATAAATTATAAAATTTTGTTAATGAATTTTGCATTGAAACTCTAAAACGATAATTATTTTGAAACGAAATTTTTTCCATACAACGACAAATAATATAAAACAGAGGGAGTAATATATATGAGGTTTCACTCTCACAGAAGATCTTGATTCTATACTTAATATACTATATTGACCGATAATAACTGTCACAGATTAAAGGGTCAATGTTCAGGCTTGATTCACATTGTCAAATTGAAATTAACTAACCAAACATTTACAAACTTTTTTTTCTCTTGACTATATATACAGAGTCGTATAAACTAAGTTTCCTATATTTACGTGACATTATCAACACATTACAACGAGAATATATATAAATCCAAGGCTAAAAATTCCATGTGTAATATATATATTACTGTAAACGGGAAAATCTTGGAAACGTCAGTTAACTTGTCAAAATAATCTGAACGACCAATTGTTAATCTATACGTAAGAAATATAGTACTAACAAAATTAGAAAATAATCTAAGCAATTGAATATAAAAAAAAACCATTTGCAAAAGAAATCGAAGAATTGCCATATATTCAAGCGAAACATCCGTGAACGCGTCTCTTATAAACGTTTCGTTTGGCTCAGAGTCGCTTGGGGGATGGGAAGGCGTATATGTTTGGTTTTGGTCATTTCCAGCAAAACAAACTTTAATTGTCATATATTATAAGTTGTCCGTTACATAACGAACCCATATCTTAATTTGACAACACTAAAGTTATTTTCGGCCAATAAGTAGTTGAATAATTTTAACGAACTTTTTTACACAATTTAAAAAGACTTGCAAATGTGAATGCGTTTTATCTAGCTATACATACAAACGAACAATTATGCCTATCGTTAGCTCTCAAAAAATATTATTATAGTTGTAGACTGTCAAATGAACATCACCAATACTATTAATTAAGTGTTTTAACCTTAAATTTCTACTTTTTGGTTGATGAGAGGTTGGTAAATGTATATACATATACACACACTTGCAAGTTTACTATTTCAAGTGCTTGGGTACGTAAACCTAGTCTTATATGTTTACTGACCAATAAGAAGAAAAATAATAATATGAAACTTTAAAATAATAAAACAATATTAAAGTTTATGGTATTCTATATCTGCAATTATTTCGTCTTTTAATTCTCGTTTGATGTAATAAGAGACTAACTTGATAAACATACCAAATGAAGAAACATATTCATATTATTTTCTTTCATTTTTCATCTTTTTGATATTTTTTTCTATCTATGGACATCCTATTGTAAGTATTAGTGATTTTAAATATTATCTTCTTTTTTTTTTTATCATTTTACTCATTTTATTTCGGCATATCTCTTATATCAAAATGACATTTATGGAAACACATTCATTTTTCAGTATGTGGTGAAAGAATATTGAAGAGATTAAAAGCGGTGAAGAGAGAGAGAGAATGTCTATGTTATCCCAATCCTTCACTACTAATGCTCACGAAGTAACACTAATTGATCCCATTCTTTTGTATTTCTCGGATATATAAATGATCATATTAGACATCTCCACTTGGAAGGTTATTCTTTCTCAAATGTTACTTGTAATGAATCCAACTCTCTCGTACCACGGCCGTTACTGTTAATGTTGTTTGATTTTTGTGGCTTTTAGGCATGATTTTGATGCTAATGGGATGCTATTTGCTAATGAAATACGAATTGTGTCGGCATAACACATCGAATCGAGTACGCTTGTTGACATAAAGTTTGAGTTCATTGCCACCACCCACCAATAGTCCTCCTACAATTTTACAAAAATAAATTCAAACCAATTTTTCATTAAAAATAAATAATACTACTTGTTAGAAAAAGTATTTCATGAAAATTTGGTCCGACTAAAATTAGTTTTGTTCAGTTTTAGACAATTTTGATTGGGGTGCAACTTGCAGGTGCTGATTTTATTCGGTTTGGTTCAACTATCTCTTTGGAAACAAAAGATATGCTCGTTTTGTAGAAAATTGAACAACTTTTTTTTTCTTTTTGAAACTACAATTGAACAACTTTTATTGGTCAGAGAAAAAAGTCTCTTTAATTATACAAAGCTAAAGGAAAAGTCGAAAGAGCCCACGAACCAAGGAAAATAAAGCTGTGAATTACATATGCATTATTGAAAACCTTTTCACAGTAAAATAAATGTGAAGCTTAACATCAGCCGTTAAGTGTTGAGATTCTAATTGCGGGTTTAACGGGACCAACAGTAATATTATAAGATGTTTCGGTTAATCCACTCATGTCGATAGATGCTGAATAAAAAGATTTTGATAAACTCAAATTTAACATGGTATTAAAGTTCCAATTATTGGTTCTAATAAATTGTAGAAAAAAAATATTACCAGTATTGAAATAGGATTTGGTTTGAAATATATTGATAAAAACTATTATTTTGAAAATAAAACGTGTTAAAATTTTATGTTAAAAGTTTTTAAAATAACACTAATATATACTGATTTTGACCGAGAACCCCATCGTGTATATAAGTGGTAATACGCTAGCTGAAGGAGAGTCTATGGCTTCAGCCAATAAAGCCCATAGTGAAGAAACAAGACGACGGCCCATTTCATCATCTCCTTCAACGGTCAAGACGTTCAACGCTGCATTTCTGAATACTCACAAAAGGTGTGACTTGCGTACGGGTTCGCCAGCTCATGGGATCATCACAACAAACAGATTTGCCAGCCTAGATAGGTGTGCTGTCGTATGCTGATATGAGAGAGAGAGGATAAGGATGAAATCATGTATAAAACAGAGTGACGTTGTATTACATTTTCGCCAAGTTGAAAAACACAAAAGTTAAGAACGAAAGAGTTTTCTTCTTCAATCTTCATGGTATCAGAGCCATGGAGGATACTTCAGATCCTTTTTCTGCTCCATCTTTGAGCATTTCTCAGTGTGTTACTTTGAAACTTTCATCCACAAACTATTTGTTGTGGAAAACACAGTTTGAGTCTTTTTTGTCCAGTCAATCTCTTCTTGGATTTGTAACTGGAGCTTCACCTCGACCCACCCCAACTATTACTACACAACATGGAGAGGAGATCACAGAAGCAGCAAATCCGGAGTTTGTTAAGTGGATCCGTAAGGATCAACTCGTCATGGCGTGGCTCTTTGGTTCGTTGACTGAAGAAGCGCTTAGATCTGTTTACGGACTTCATTCAGCTCAGGAAGTGTGGTTTAGTCTTGGGAAGAAGTACAACAGGGTCTCTGCAACACGAAAACTGGATTTACAGAGGAAGTTGCAAGGTATGAAAAAGCATCAAAAGTCTATGGCTGAATACTTGAGTGATGTGAAGAGTGTTTGTGATCAACTAGACTCCATAGGATGCTCTATCTCTGAACAAGAAATGATATATGGAGCTCTAGGAGGTCTGGGTAAGGAGTATGAATCAATCTGCACTGTGATTGAACACTCAATGGACTCGGTTCCAGAGTTAACATTTGAAGATGCAGTGTTTAAACTGATCAACTTCGAAGACAAGTTGCAGGCGTACAATCTTTCATCTGAGGTGAGCCCTCATCTTGCATTTCATGCGGGACGTGGCTACACTAGTAGAGGACGAGGAGGCTACACTAACAGAGGAGGTTACAGAGGCAGAGGTTCTGGTGGTTCTTACTCCACACGTGGTAGAGGATTTAATCAACAGTTTTCTGGGGGATCAGGAGCACAGAATAGCAACAAACCTACCTGCCAAATCTGTGGACGATACGGACATTCAGCATCACGTTGCTACAACAGATTTGATCAAGACTTTCAAAGCCCTGATGCTATTCACAATGCTCTCACAACCATGAAACTCTCAGATCAGGAGCAGCACTCCGGACACGACTGGTATCCAGACTCTGCTGCCTCAGCACATATTACCAACGATGGATCACAGATGCAGTCTTCAGAGCCATATGTTGGCAATGATCAGGTCATTGTTGGTAATGGAGATTTCTTGCCTATCACTCATATCGGTTCCATTCCTCTTCACACTGCACAAGGTATTATAAATCTTGATGATGTATTGGTGTGTCCAGGAATAACTAAATCCTTGCTCTCAGTTTCCAAACTCACTTCTGATTATCCTTGTGAGTTTACCTTTGATGATGAATCTGTGTTTATAAAGGACAAGGGAACAAAACAAGTGATAGCTCAAGGAAGAAGGCATAAGGACCTTTACATGTTGAAGAATTCCGGTTTTCATGCTTTCTACTCATCAAGACAGCAGGCAACTAGTGATGGGATTTGGCATCAACGTCTGGGTCACCCTCATGTGGATATTCTTCAGCATCTGGTCAAGAAGAAGTCAATAGTAATGAATAAGACAGGATTGCAGTTGGTGTGTGATTCTTGTCAGTTAGGGAAGAGTTCCAAACTTCCATTTCTATCTTCTGAATCTGTTTCCAGTAGGCCCTTAGAGAAAATACATTGTGATTTGTGGGGTCCTAGTCCAGTTGTTTCATCTCAAGGGTTTAAATTTTATGTGATTTTCGTGGATGATTACTCAAGATTCACATGGTTCTATCCTTTGAAGCTTAAATCAGATTTCTTTCCTGTGTTTACTCGATTTCAAAGTCTTGTGGAAACACAATTTCAAACAAAGATTGCTCAATTTCAGTGTGATGGTGGAGGAGAGTTCATAAGTACTAGTTTTATGAATCATCTGGCTGTGTGTGGGATCAAACAGTTGGTGTCATGTCCGCATACCCCACAGCAGAACGGGGTTGCAGAAAGGAAACATCGTCACCTGACTGAGCTTGGTCTTACGATGCTGTTTCACAGTAAAGTCCCACAGCAACTTTGGGTGGAAGCATTCTTTACCGCAGTATTTCTTGGCAATCTCCTCCCTTCCTCTGTACTTCCTGCAAATCAAAGTCCTTATGAGACACTACATGGCAGACCTCCTCTCTACACTGCTCTCAGAGTGTTTGGCTGTAAATGTTTTCCTTATCTACGTCCCTATATGAAGAATAAACTTGATCCAAAGTCTCTGCCATGTGTGTTCTTGGGGTATAATGAGAAGTATAAAGGATACCGGTGCTTTTATCCTCCTACGGGTAAGGTATATATCAGTCGTCATGTTTTATTCAATGAGCATCAATTTCCTTATGAAGATATTTACAGCAAATATCACAAAGCAACTGATTCCCAGTTACTTGAAGCATGGCGCTTGACAGCTATCACTACAGAAGATACAGATGTAGCTGAAGGAGAGTCTATGGCTGTTTACACAGAAGAAGATTTTCCACCTCCTCGACGACCGCATGCAGAACATGAAGCAGCAGAGCAAATGTCTCCACAACATCAGTTACCTGTACACTCTGACAGGAGTGTTACCGAGACTAGTGATAGCGCTACTGCTTCATCTGACAGTGATGAAGTATCATCAACTGTTCCTGCTCCTGCTCCAGTTCAAGGTAATGTGGTTCCTCCTGTCCACACTATGACTACAAGAGGAAGATCAGGAATCGTGAAACCAAATCCGAAGTATGCGTTGTTTACAGTCAAAACAAATTATCCTGAACCTCGATCTGTGAAAGCTGCTATGAAAGATGAAGGTTGGAATAGTGCAATGCGGGTTGAAATGGGAAATATGTCAGAAACAGATACTTATGAGCTTGTACCACCAGCGGCAGATCAAAATCCAGTTGGTTGTGGTTGGGTCTACAAGACAAAACTAAATGCGGATGGTTCATTGCTCAAGCTGAGGGCCCGTCTTGTCGCAAGAGGAAATGAGCAAGAACAAGGCATTGATTTCCTTGAGACCTTTAGTCCAGTGGTTCGGACTGCAACTATACGAACAATTCTTCATGTTGCTGTCACTAAACAATGGAGCATAAAGCAACTCGATGTTCAAAATGCCTTTCTCCATGGAGATCTCCAAGAAACTGTATATATGCAGCAACCTCCGGGGTTTGAAGATCCTACTCGTCCTGACTATGTGTGGAAGCTTAAGAAAGCTATTTACGGCTTAAAACAAGCTCCTCGCGCTTGGTTTGACAAATTCAGTTTCTTTCTATTGAAGTTTGGGTTTCAGTGCAGTTTTCCAGACCCTTCTCTCTTTGTTTATCACCATGGAACTGACGTTATTTATCTCCTGTTATACGTAGATGACATGATCTTAACAGGGAATAACGATGTGGTTATCAACAGGCTTCTTGTTGATTTGAATAAAGAGTTTCGAATGAAAGACATGGGTGAAGTACACTATTTTTTGGGTATTCAAGTTCATCATACAGAAGCCGGATTGTTTTTAAACCAGGCCAAGTATGCTCAAGACCTGCTGATAAATGCTGGAATGCAGGATTGCGCTTCAATGCCTTCACCTCTGCCATTGAAGCTTGACAGTTTACCTGGTCACGATGCAGTGTTTGAGGAACCATCCTACTTCAGAAGTTTGGCTGGTAAGCTTCAATACTTAACGCTTACTAGACCAGATCTTCAGTTCTCTGTTAATTACATATGCCAGAAGATGCATCAACCCAGTGTTTCCGACTTCAATCTTCTGAAACGTATCCTGCGCTATGTAAAAGGAACTGTTGAGATGGGAATTAGCATTAACAGAAGCACAGATTCTACTTTAGTATGCTATAGTGATAGCGATTGGGCAGGATGTAAACAAACAAGACGTTCAACGGGAGGATTCTGTACCTTTCTTGGATCAAACATCATCTCATGGTCAGCAAAACGCCATGATACTGTCTCCAAGTCATCTACTGAGGCAGAATACAGAACAATGTCCCTAGCAGCTTCAGAGATCGCATGGCTTCAGGGCCTTCTCAAGACGATGGGGTTAACACAAAAGGTAACACCTCTGCTTCTGTGTGACAATTTATCTGCTGTGTGTTTGTCTGCTAATCCCATGTTCCACAAGCGAACAAAGCACTTTGAAGTTGACTGGCACTATGTAAGAGAGAGAGTTGCAATGAAGCTTCTTGAGGTTAAACACATTCCCGCCTCGCTTCAACTGGCTGATGTGTTTACCAAGTCCTTGCCTCAAGAACCCTTCTACCGTCTACGTAGCAAACTTGGTGTCTCTCTGCCCACGACACTAAGTTTGAGGGGGTGTATAAGTGGTAATACGCTAGCTGAAGGAGAGTCTATGGCTTCAGCCAATAAAGCCCATAGTGAAGAAACAAGACGACGGCCCATTTCATCATCTCCTTCAACGGTCAAGACGTTCAACGCTGCATTTCTGAATACTCACAAAAGGTGTGACTTGCGTACGGGTTCGCCAGCTCATGGGATCATCACAACAAACAGATTTGCCAGCCTAGATAGGTGTGCTGTCGTATGCTGATATGAGAGAGAGAGGATAAGGATGAAATCATGTATAAAACAGAGTGACGTTGTATTACATTTTCGCCAAGTTGAAAAACACAAAAGTTAAGAACGAAAGAGTTTTCTTCTTCAATCTTCAGTGTATTAGTTTTGAATTGAAATCTCGTAATAAACTCAAATTGAAACATTAAGCAAACATGAACATTATTGATGATCCTTCACAAACATCAAAGGAGTGACCCAAGACACATCTAACATTATTTTAATATGTGAGTTCTATTTGTCTATTTCATTAAAAGACGGTTCAAACCTGAGGTCAAAACAAATACATAAGGCCTTAACTAAATATCGAATGTTATTAATACTTTAAGATATTTGTTGTTAATTTGAATGATCCAGATGGGATCCGACTAATGAATAATATCGTTCATGCTAGAGCCAATAGTCTCGACTGAAGTGTAAATGTAGGCACATGTGATGATGATATGATTCGTGGCCCATATAATATGAGAAGACTGATGTATTCTTTTGTACATGAATACTATATATCTCCTTCTTATCTTTAATAATAGTCTGAAAATTTCTTTAACGAATTATATATTGAAAAAAGTATCAGAACCACTTGAAAAAGATTAAATTAGATAAAAGTAACCCAAAGTGTTTGCACGCTCTCTGTCTTTTTAATACCTTTAACAAAAGAGAATCCATATTGATTTCCCTCTTACACTGTCTCTATATATAATAATCGTGTAAATAAAAAAGTTCAACCCAACAATATGATTTTTTTTTTGTTAAGATAAGGTATATTTTTCTTTGCGGGAAGTTCAATTCAAAAATATGATTTTTTGTTAAGATAAAGTATACTTTTCAGTTATAAAATTATTTATATTTGCCTCACACAATCCAACTTTTGTTCCCTCTTTCAAATTCTTTTAAGTAATAGCAAAGTTTAGTTTATTTTTTTCACCTCTATATATTTGTACCACCATTCCCTCTTACACCTATCTCCAAAAATCCTTGATAAAGAATAATCGCCATTTTTTCTCTTATTTCATTTCTCGCCTAATCCCAAATGAAACTATGAACACATCTTCATTTTTCGTATTCATATTCATATTCATATTCATATTCATATTATAGAAATCTTCTACACAATATTATATACATATGTGCTCTTATAGTCGTGCCTGGCTCCCTGTATGCCACAAGTAAATACCGATCTCGTTACGAAATCTATGGCTAGTGGCGTACAGAGTAGTCAAGCATGACCAAAGCTTTTCTTGGTATATAAGTAGTATTTTCTCTTTATACCAACATATATATATAGCATGTATGGTGTTCTATATGAATTTTATTATACGCATGCATGGAGTATGTTTTATTGTACACATCTTTCATTATTTTCTTAACATCCTTAATACGAGTAACGTGTATTCGTCTTCACCGTGTATTAAGCAATTATATTCATACTTTTGAAATTATCTTTGGCGGTAAAAAGTACGTTGAACAAGCTAGATAGTTAAGCTTGTCGGCAATAAGTAGATAAATAAAATATTGATAGCACATGAAAGAATTAATTGTCACCCCTCTTTTTTGTTATGCATAATCAATTAATCATACATGCTTAACCCAATTTTTATTTAAAAAAAAAACATTTATGTTTATATTACCAATTTTAATCGTTTCAGATCTTCTAAGCAACGCAACGCATCTCAATCATAATATACTAAAAATTGTTTTCAGTGATTTATGGAAAAACATATGGGTGGTGGCTCTACCTATCAAAATTTAATATCATATTTCGTAAAAGTTGCAAACTACCATATTTACGCTGGATTATGAAGTTTTGGTTTCATTGAATTGAGAGATGGTCTCTCATCGTATTAAGAAGGAGATGTTATCTTGGGTAGACATCATCAACAATCTCGTTCATAACATTTACCAAAATTATGAAGTCTTGCAGGCAATGTCGTGCGAACGCTTTAGAAAACCCTCCAAGGCAGTTTTTAAAGGTTTTTAATGAGTCTTTTATGTGTTTACAAACAACTAGAATGGTAGATATAGTGAACATGTTTATAACTAAAATTTTCAAAATGAGAGTCTAAACTAAAATGTAGAGAAAATATAGTATATCATTGAATAAGCAAACTCCATATATATAAATATGAGTGCAAGCATGGGACCTTGTCTATATAAGTGGGGTCTTAAATTTTTTGATTTAAAAATAGGGGGTTTAAGACATGATTATTGCAGGATTTTTCTTATTTAAGAACTGTTTCTTATTTAAAAATTGTTTCTTAAATTTTTTTAGTTAAAATTAAGAGACGGTTCTTATATTACGTTAAGGTTCTTGTCATTTTTCAACGGGGAGACACGGCTCTAATTGTAGGTTTAGATTAATTTCCGTCTACCGAATTTAAGTTGTTTATGTTTGTTTCTGTTTTTGTATTTGATTACCATTACTATTTGACTTAGAGTTGTAAGGTTATTCCTCAAGTTCTATATGAATTTTTTTTTTTTCGTTCAAATATGAATAAAAATTTAGATGACCAATTAATGCTTTCTTACTAACTGTTCATTCTTTCTTTTTAGTTTGTAAAAATCTCTACCAGTTGGATACATCGTAACCTGCCAACTCCTCGGAGGGTCTATTATAAGCTTTAGCCTGACTCAGAGGTTCTTAACAGAGCGAAAAGCCTCTCTCGCGGCTAGCACAATGCATGCGATGATGGCAACAATTGTCTCAAAAACAATGGTCTCACATTGTCATGCATTTGTCCTCCCAATTTTTTTAATGTTTGTTTCTTCAAAATCATCGACACTAATAAGACATGTTTCAGAGGCAAATTTAGGTTTGTTTATAAAAGGGTTACTGTATACTTGTGTATGATCTAAATTGTAACGACAGTTTTAGTTTGGAAATGGATTAACTTTGACAGATTTTACGGATATGAGATAGTGATCAGGGGGTAACTTTGACTGGCCGGATTTATAGGGGAAAACTGGGCAGAAACGAATAATGAAATGATAAGTGTAGAATTCTCTTAATTCGTATATCAATGTAATTTACTTTTGTCGTGAAGCAACATAGGCATCTACAAGGGCACATGTCATTGGTGTACCCTTTTTAAACGTGCCATCTTCCATACTCCGTGGCCAAAGCACTACACTATCAATTATCAAATCGAGATTGACTATGGATTTATTGTTTATAATCACAGCAAGATAATAAATATTTAATGTTACCTTACTGTTGATTATACCAACAAGATTAGTAGTGATAGTTTGTTTTCATTTATATCTAAAACTGTAACTTCTTTTACTAGTACATGTAAAAGAGTTAATAATATAAGAGCCAAAATATTCTCCTGTTTTTATGAAAATGGACTATTTCAGTTCTATCAAACGTAGTATATATTTATCAACATAACCATATATAGCTTGCACGAATCATTTAACTTTCGTTATAACGTGTTATATGCTAATCGTGCTGACCAATCATAAAGTTTTTTCCGATAATACGGACACATTAAAACTCATCAATAATCATGTGGCTTTGAAGCTACTTGATTGGAGGTAACATGCATTATGATTCTTTCTGGATATAATTTAGTTTCTTTAATCCTCAACTTACTTAATTACAATGATCGATACTTTTTGATTGATCGTATAAACTACAATAATATAAAATAAAGGAGATAATTTTCATAAGAAGATGATAGCAGATTCAAAACAAACACATGAATGCATCAGTGTAATTTTTATGACAAAACCAAATAGCAGAAACATATATGTAGTCATATTGAAAGCCAATCCTCACCAGTGAAGAAACTAATCTCGGTAACAAATCAGAATTTTTTTCCTTTTTCATATAAAGAAGGTGTGATGGTGAAATCCACTCTTCAATTAAAGATGATGATAGAAACATGGATAGAGACAGAGACCAACTAGTGAACCCATCGGCAAAAAATTCTTCATAAAAAAGAGGTACAACATTATACGCAAATTAGAAATACATTAAAAACAACATGCATTATGAATATTTATATTAAAACATGTATTATGAATATGTTTGGCTTTTATCACAACATGCATTATGAATATTATATTAAAAATTACATTAAAAACAAACAAATAAAATTCATAAAGAATCAAAAAACATATGTAAATGCTACCTTCAGATTTTAATAGCCGATAAAAGTATATATATGTTTGTTATATTTTTCTAAAAACATATATAATATCAAACCCCACAGATTTTATATATTTTGTTTGATTCTAGGAGAAGTTTAAGAAAAAATATTTTTTTTTAAGTATTCATTTGTTCTTCTGCTTGATCCTTCCCCATTTTGCTTAACGGGATGTCTCAGTTTCCATTTTGTCTACCTACTACTTACATAATCTAAATTAAACTCATACGTTCATCTATGGTATTTCATTGTCCAAGCAACAATATTTTGTTTATTTCCCAAGTATATTAAAAATTAACAAAAATACGAGAATATAAGATTAGGGCATAAGCACGTCTACAAATATTGGGACTAAACTTGTAAACGACAAGAATTTTAGAGCCACAAGTAATTTTTATAGAATTAGTTTTTGTTATTTTTAATTAGATTAACATAAACGAAAACAAATCCTTCCAACTCAAAATTCGAATATTCCCTTCCTCTTCTCCTTCCTCTCCTTCTTCTCTCTTTCTCTTCTCGACCCTGACCCGTCGTTACAGGAGAGAGAGAGAGAAAGAGAGATGGAGAGAGGAGGAGGAGGAGGAGGAGAAACAACAATCGGCGACGTTAATCTGGTGAGACCTGCGCCTCGGAGATATTCTCTGAGCTTTTGGGAGGTGACGGCAGCTTCCGGCGTCGTTTTGGGGTTTCTCATTGGCCTTGTATGCGTTTATCTCACAATGCCTCAATCTGATTACAGCTTCCTCAAGCTACCTCGTAATCTCCAAGACCTTCAGATCCTCAGGTCAATTTTTTTAAACGTTTTCTATAATTGATTTCTTCTGTGTTTTTTTTTTTTTTTTTGAGAAATTGCAATCTTTAGGATTAATGAAAGTTTTGATTTTTTTTTGACATCTTGAGATTTTGTGTGTTGTTGCAGAGATAATCTGGAGATATACACAAGTGATTACACAGTTCAAGTTCTTGTCGGATATTCTCTGGTGTATGTTTTTATGCAGACATTCATGATTCCTGGAACTGTGTTCATGTCTTTGCTTGCTGGTGCTCTCTTTGGAGTTTTCAAAGGGATGGCTCTTGTTGTCTCCACTGCAACAGCTGGTGCTTCCTCCTGCTTCTTCCTCTCTAAGCTCATTGGTAGACCTTTGATCTTCTCGCTTTGGCCCGACAAGCTCGCCTTCTTCCAAGATCAGGTTTGGAAAAAGAAAAAAGAAAAAACAAGAAAAGACAAAATAGTTTATTTTGGTTAATTCGGTTCGGTTCCCGCGAAATTTTACCGAAATAAACTCGGTTCATCAATCGGTTAGTTTGGTTAAAAATCGGGTAATTTTGGTTACGTGTGGTTAGCTTGACTACTTTCAGTTTAAATTTTTTGAATATGATTTCAATATTTTGATTAGAAACTTTTTATAGAAAATATATACTCCCTCCGTTTCACAAAGAGTGTCACTTTGACACTTTTCACACATATTAAGAAATTAATTGAAATGTATTTATGTTTTCATTAATGTTAGCTATTTAACCAATAACATTTTAGATAAATAGATTTATTTATAAGATCAATGCATTTTGTAATTAATATTGAGCTGAAAGTAAGTATAAATTGCATTGGAATTGTAAAATGACACTTTTTATGTAACAAGAAAAAAATGCTAAAATGACACTTAATATGAAACAGAGGAAGTAAAAACCAACTAACTGATTATCGATCTGATAACCAACTTATTTCTATATATGTGCTGAACTGAACCGAACTATTAAGCTAAGTTGAACCAGACCAAACATTTTGGTTAGTTTGGTTCGGTTAATTTCGGCAAGCCTATGAATTAATACTCAAAAGAGTGTTTTGGTTTTTTAGGTTGCGAGAAGGAAAGACGGGTTGCTGAACTATATGTTGTTCTTGAGACTAACACCAACATTGCCCAACACTTTCATCAATGTTGCTTCTCCAATTGTTGATGTTCCTTACCATATCTTCTTCCTCGCTACATTCATCGGTCTGATTCCTGCTGCATTTGTCACTGTTCGGGTATGTTCATTTCTGGCATCTTCCTTGTTATGATCTTACGGTTTCAGTGAGTATATATATGAATGTGTTTGGTTTTTGTGGCACAGGCTGGGATTGCTCTTGGAGAGCTAAAATCATTGGGAGATCTCTATGATTTCAGCTCGATAGCGACTCTGTTTCTCATCGGTGTGCTCTCTGTGACTCCAACTCTAATTAGCAAGAAGAAGGCTTAGAAGAAGAACAATATCAAATGGAAACATAAGACAAAGCTATTACATGCATAAGATGATGACTCTTTGTGTATATATTTAGAATGTTAGAACCAATTTCAAAACCCACATGTTCTCTAAATGTTTTTTTTTAACTCAAAAATGTACTAGAAAATATATCTCAAATGGGTTTCCATGGGCCTTTCGACAACATGTTGTTTATAGGCTTAGGTTTATAAAATCAAAATTATCCATGAAAGTGGCCTGAACCTGAAATTTCTTCGCGTGGGGTTCAAACCGATTCTAACGACCAAGTGTTGAGGATGCCAAGTGCAAACACTCTCTTCGCTTTCACTTGTTGAATATAGAAAGCTCACAAATTAAACAAATATCTTAATGGGAAGTTCTTGGACCTCTTGCCAGCTTTGGACTTCCAAGGTTAGATTCCCAAACATGATTTTATAATGTGGGTTACTAAGCCCATGCAGCGAACAAAAACATCATTCAGCCCAACTTGGAACGGCTGCCTAAGGCATAAACCAACCAAAAAAATATTACATTCATTGCTGCTAGACATTTATGCCTCATGGTTTCACATCAAAATATGATGAGAGAGAGGGATATGGACTTGTTTTTATCGTCAAGTGGCTGAAGCCGTATTTTCCGGCACCGAAGCAAGACGCCAACATGGATAAACGTTTGATAAGTCTGCAGAACTTCAATCCAAGAGAAGTATAAAAACAAGATGTAAAAGATTAAGCTGAAAACTGATTTGTAGGAGATGGAAAGCGGAACCTGAGAGGATCTACAAAGGACATTAATATATTACAAATCTAACATTGATCAGAATCGTTTTTTCCAATTGTAGTTATCATTGAGTCGCTTTCGAAAACTTAGGGGGTTTAAAATTATGTTTCAAGTTTATTAACATAATTATTAGATCCGGCCATCACTTTAGTAGTATTAGGAAAGAATTGTATTAGCTATTACTGATAAGTTAACTAACAATAAAAATTGTTGTGAATTTATTTACCCAATAAAAGTTAAACTGCATTCTCCCTAATACAAATTCTAACAATATTAAAGTGTTATATCTAATAAATTTACAATTATTTGCTTATATTTTTCACGTTACTGCCCGAAGTAAAATTTCAGCTTATCAATTTCGTAGCTTATTTTTTCCTGTCAGCAATTTCGCAGCTTATTAAACATAAGGAACTCACAAATAAATATATTTATCATTTCAAGCTAGGTTAGTAAAAATATTTCTAACAAACATTAAAAACATTAAAACAATAAATATTATAAACAACATAAGGAATATATATATGTTATATATAGAGAGAGAAAATGAGATTTTTTCTTATAATTTTTTATATATTTTGTTTACCAAAATTACCATAAGTCTTATAAAATTAAATTCAATTTAACATAACTTTTTTTTCTATAATGAAGGCCTTTATTTCTAAAACAAGATAACTTCCATTGCTAATTTGGGTTTTCTTCTATTTTTTTTTTTTCTTCTATAAACTCCTCAAAATGTTTCAAACTAATTTAGTTAACAATGGATATATTTTACGTTGGAATTGATTCTTCGCACAGCTTCTTCTCAATGTACGAATTAGCTAGTCAATATTCCTTATGAATCGGAATAAGTAATGTTTGAAGTTTGTACACACATGAGTAATTTAATTTGTATTGTTCTAAACTAAAACATCATTTATTGTATATCTAAATACAATCAATGAAAAAATCTATATGCAGAATACACATAGTCAAAATAGATTAAAAAAATAAAAGTAATTAGTTTTGCATTAAAATTTAAAACATCATCTAATTTGATATAAATTCATTTGTAAGACATCATTTAATATATAAGGCAGATAGAGTATAGTTTTCACGTTAGTGAATTCAAATATTTTTGTAAATTCGAATATTTATATATATTCGGGAAAATGTCTGCAGGTTAATTTTGTTCGGTTAAATAAATTTGTAACTATAGTTGTCTTAAATATGTTAAATGAAGAACCAATTTAAAAAAAAAAAAAAAAGAGGTGGACACATGTTGTAAATGACAGTCGTGTAAAGGATCTTGATCACTACTGGAAGTTCCGATTGGGGAAGCCTTTTAAGGTGACAAAAGGTGCTATCGGAGTATAGGTACGAACAAAAAACTCAAGTCCCTCTAAACACATATGGGGTTGGTTCAGTCTCTCAAGTAAATATAAATAAACCAATATCACGTCAAAGCTTAGAACAATTAATAACTCTGACATTAACATCTTTTATGTAATTTCAAAAACGCTTGCCATAGTTGATGTTTGTATTATTATTACTACTACATACTAATCTTACCCCCAAAACCAATTGTATATATTAAAAATATACTATAACACATCCGTGTTAAAATTTAAAGCAACCATGTTTTCAGTATATTGACTATGCCAGTTCAAAAGTTCGTCATAAAAGAATGTTTTGCTTCTATTATATGCTCACTCTAGTATGAATATATGTTATAAATATGATCCAAGTTGCTTTTTGTAATTAAACGTTTGTAGAGTTATATAAACTGTTAAAAGTAAGGAAAATAAATGTTAATTTGAAAAACAGATATCTACCCTCTACGGCTGAGATATATATATATATATATCGATCAAATAGATGTTTCAAGAGAAAGAAATATATATATATACTGATCAATAGGAAAAATATGATTAAAAGTGGGTTCAAAAATAAAAGAAGTATATATACTCTCATGCATTACATTTTACGTTTAGTATAATATTGTTCATAGATTAATTAAACACAGAAATATTAATATAAGAAGTTAGCTCAACTAGGGAGCTTTATCAGAGAATAACATTTCCAAAAAAGCTCAATTGATTAATCAAAAGAAAATTCCCTTACAGATAAGCACCACAGCACATCGGTTTCATAACTTAATAAGTCTGCTTTCCAATAAGAGATTCCCATAAAATCATTAACAATTTCAGTTGAATTATACTCCTATTATATAAGCATATGGATCTAATATAATGAGTTTAACTAAACGAGAAGAATTAAAGAACAATCATCATCCCTACAAAATCAAACTTAATTTCATCCACACTTATGGGAATCAGGCATTAATATATAAATAGACTATGAAAATATATAGTGAACCGAAACGACCATATAATAGTAATTTTTCATATTGATCCAAGAAGTAAAATATTTATCTTTCACTAAAGTGTGCTTTCTCCAAATATCTACATCCAAAGATATATATAAAGAGAGAGATAAATGCACAGAGAAAGTATGACTATAAGTACAGTGAAACCTAAAACATAACATGATTCCAGTAAAATTGGAGAAATATAAAACAAAATAACAAACAGATAGGTTTCATTGTTGTGTTCCTTCAGATAAAACCAGAACATAATTTTATTTTTACTATAGATATGATAGCTAGGGCTTCAAGAAATTTAAAACCAATGTTGAATTGACACCTAACATTGACAGACAATGATGTATGTTTATATATATGTTTATCACCATGCCACAAACATATATACAATATCACATGTATACTATATGAATATATATATATATATGTATATAGAAGTCCAATAAAACAGCAATTAAGAAGATCCATTTAAGCAATTTTTAAGACTTTTAGTAGTGTCACATTGTTTCTATTTGAGAAAAATATTAGAAAACAAATACTTATAATTGATATTGCACTGACCAAAACACAAAAGCACCTGGACTTAACTAAACACAAACAAACCTATTTAGTGTAACAATTGTAGAAATTTGATTCATAACCGATATAACCTTTAACCAAATTCTAAAAGACTGGTTAATATCAAATTTGTGGTATAAGAAGTGATTAATATGAAGAAAGATGGAGAATATTTCATCGCAGACGAACACAAATATTATAGAGTTTCACAGAAGGAGAAAAGAGTTGAAACATAAAAATCTACCAAACGTGAAAAAAGAACAGAAAATAAAAACCCTAAGCTTAACATTGATGAACAAGATAATGTCCAGAATCAGGATGATAAATTGAAATTCATTAGAAACTTCTCTAACCTTTCTTCACTCTCGCAAATTCTTGGCTGTAAAAGCTTCCTCCGCCGGTATATATATAACATATACTCATCAGAAAGGACCTCTTCCACCTGAGTTCAACGGCCAACCTTCCACCGGAAGTTGCACATTTGCTTGCATATTCATCGGTAAATTAAAGAACGGAAGTCCACCTCCTCCTCCTCCTCCGCCAGTAACCTCCGGAAACAAATTACCTCCGCCGTTAGATCCTCCTCCTCCTCCGAGATGTTGCTGCTCATCTTCTTCCAAAGGAAGTCTCTCATAAGCAACATTAGTAAACGAAGCTGCGATTACAATCACCGGTCCAGCCGCCGTAAGCTCACCAACGACGCTTCCTCCGATGACCTGTCCTTGTCCTCCGGCCACGAATATAGTCAAACTCGTCGCTCCGGGAGGAGCCGGAGGAGGAAGAAAGGATCCGGAGAGAGAGAGAATCTCGAACGTTCCTTGTAGCGTCACAACCGCTCCAGACGCGGATGGCTGACGTATGCTGACGTTAGTCACCGTGCCGCTACCGCTCAAAACGCAGATCCCTCGCTGCCTTCGGCGAGCGTAAGTCGCAACGCAGTCGAAAACGTCGCAGCCGTTTGTCACTTCGAGAATGTGAGCTCTAAGAGTGTTTGCGCTCTCGCGCGTGATTATCACCGGAGGTTTCGGTTTGTTTTTGGAACCAGGTGGTCTGCCACGTGGACGACGACCAACGACGTCTCCTCCTCCGCCGCCATGACCTCCTCCGGAGCTTCCTGATCCTCCTCCACCTGAGGCTAAGTCAAGACCTTGATGGTTGTTGTTGTCTTCGTCAGCGGCGGTGAAATGACCTATGCCGGCGACAGGAGTGACGTCACCGGAGGAGGAGTTGTGGTGAAGGTGGAGATCGGGACGATGGAGCTGGTGGTGATTAACGTAACGAAAAGATGTGCCTAGATCAAGACCAGCCATGCTCACATCAAAAGCAAAGGAGAGATTTTAATTTGTAAAAAAATTAAATTATATAAAAAACCACACACACACACACACCAAGATTAAAATAAAGCTTCTCTTCTATGTAGATTTTCTATATTTTTTTTCTTTTAAACACACGAAAATATAAACTAGAAAATAGTGAGAGAGGATTGAGGAGAAGTTAGGAAGACGAAAATGGGAGGAGAAAGGGAAATGATTAAAAGTAGAAGGAGAAGGAGAAGGTGAGACTAAAATAAAGCAATAAAGAAGAAGAAATATATGTTTGTGTATATATATATATGTATGTAAATGTAGTCACTTGTCTAACCTAAACTCTTACAAATATTTATTACTATCTCCATTTTATATTAAGTGTTACTCTAGTTTTAAATTTTGTTTTATTATAAAAGTCGTTTTATATATTTAATATAAATATTAAATATTTTTTTATCTTTTTGCTTACTTAAAATTTTAATTTATTGAATCAGCAAAATATATATATATTAGATAGAAGTAAATTATAAAAATAAACAATATTTTAATTTATATGTAAAAAAATTAAATAACAATTATTATTGAAATGGAATTAAGGAGTGATATATATTTTGTCTTGGTATCGACTTCAATTCAAAATTTCTCTCTTTGAGAATTTTATGTCGTTTTGTGTGTTTTGGACTCGACATGAAACTCCACTCTTCTTCTCCAAGGGCGTGAACCATACGCGAGTACCATGGCACAAGCAAATATAATACGAGAGTAAGGCCGCTCGAACTTTGTTTTAAAATATGAAATGTGTTTTACACTTAGATATAAATTTATGCTCTTATTTTCATATAATTTTTTTTCTATAATATCTTATTTACAATTAAAATTGTTTTATAAAATCGTAATACCCTAAACGATCAGTTCTTTTAGCTATGTTCTAGACCGGACTTGCGAGAGACACTACAAGAAAACATAGTAATTTCTGACGGAAGAAATATTCGTCAAAAATTTCTGATATATCTAATATAAAACTTATTTTTTATTTTAAAGTGAAATTAAAATTTATTTCAATGCCTCCCAATTTTATAATAAAATAATAAATAAAATAAAAATATTATTTTATTTATAAAAAGATTTATTGTTTACTCTATTATATAATAGAAAATAAAATAGAATTGGAATATTTGTTACTCCATACTCTTTTTTGGAACGAAATATAAAAAGAGATTTAAAAATGTTCTAAGTGTTTTTGTTTGCACTGGTGTTTTTCGTTATATTAACAAATTTATATGTTATACATACTTGTATTAAATACAATTATAAACAGGTTAGTAATTTAGTCAGAAATTACTTTATTAAGAACTTGTTTTGTGTTTATGTATCTTTTTATGATTCATAAAGGCTTTTGTAAAATGATTAAATCACAAATTTTCTTTACAAATTATGACTATACGAAATATTTTATTAAAAAGATATTTTGTGTTTTGATATTTAAGATTCATACAGATATTTGTGAGAAATTTGAAAATAATCTTTCCGAATTAGAATAATAACGATTCTAAACAACCTAAATTTGGTATTGATATGGGTGTGACTCAATACAAAGCTTCACCATTAGATGGATGGAAGTAGTCTCCACGCGCATAATAGAAGTTGGAAGGAGATGTATGTGAGTGGGTGTGATCTAATTGATATAATAAGTTAAAACATTTGGAAAAAAATGAAAGTTTAATGAACGAAGCCATCATAATAATATGTGGTTGGGGTTATCTTGTGGGTTTCATTAAGATGCTTCGTCTTTTCTGTCCTTCAAAACATTCTCCACCATCATTGTCTTGCCTCTGTTACTGATAATATAATTAAAATTCAAAAACACTGTGTATATACCTTATTTTAATTTTTTGGTAAAAGTGTATATACCTTATTTGTATTGCAAGAATGTTAGTTTGCTATTAAGTTATCTTATACATGTAAAAATATAAAAGTTAAGATGTATAAAAGCAATTTAGAAAGAACCAAAACTTGGGCCAACACAGATGTAATCTTGGAAATCAAATTATTGTTAGTTAACCATGGTTACCTAAAAAGTTGACCAATATTAATCGAAGTTAAATTTAATTAGTGAGAGAGAGAATATCAAGTGGGGAGAGATGAGAAGCGGCGCGTGGGGTCCACGATTGTCTGAACCATTTGGATGGGTTCCTCTTCGGCTCATGGAGAGCTGGAGGTTTTATTTGGCTTTGACCGTCTTTGGTTGGAGATTAGTTGGATCTAATCATTTCAAACCAATAATTCCGTGCCTTTATTAATGTTGTAACATTCAATTCATTGTTTAAATTTGCTTACTATTTTCTTTTGGACTATTTTTTCGCAATTTCACAAACGGTATCGTCTTTAAAGTAATTGATTTTATTAACAAAAAACTAGTTTACATTTCGGTATCCAATTCTTAATTTACCCTTCACTCAAATCTAGTAGGCATTGAATTGACTATATCATTTAATCAGTACTATCTTAAGCAAATACATATAATGTACTTTGCATAAAGTCCGAGTTGATTAATTTTGAATAATATTTTCACTCTAAACTATCTGATTTGTATATGCATATGCTAGTATGCATTTTGTGGAACAGATTTTATAAGAAAATGGTACCATCAAATCAAAGAATTAACATGTGTCTTTATAATTTGTGTAGTTGGCTTCAAAATTTTAGGGTTAATTACACGTTCCACGTGCAAAAGTTTGTAGATCTTTTTACCTTTTAGGATAATATAATTCTTCCCTAAGACTTCTACAATAATATACAATCAAAAGGGTTTGCTTTACAGTGAAAATTGTCCATCTAGTTTTACGAATAGTATATTTGTAGGAAAAAAAATTGTATCTCAGAGTCGCTTCTATTTGTTTAAATTATAGTATCTGAAATATTTTTTTTTTAAAATAACATGATATATTTGTATCCACTAAAATAAAAAAGCAAAATCCATTGGTAATCAGGACTTTTGTAACGAACTAGTGGTATCTGACAAAGCCATATAAACATTGTTCATACACTTATTTTATGGTTTATCTTTATATATATATATATATATATAATATTTTAAGGTTGTATGTGGCTTATGGTTCCTTATCCAATAGCATTTGTGAAGGCACACATATGTTATTTAAAATATTATTGAAGTAAGTGGGTCTTTAAGTTATTAATTTTTTTAAAAGTTATTAATTTTAAATTGGCCAATGCCGTCCTTAAAATATGATTAATTAACAAGGTAGGTATCCATATTTTACACACGTATAATATATGAAACGTAATACATATTTTGTTAGTCGGCAGAGATTATTACGTAATTTATATATTATTTATTGACCATGTAATATTGAAGTTAATTGTTAAATAGTAACTGAAGTAACAGCTCGATTCATTTTATATTTAAAGATTCATCATGAAGAAGTAAATATAGTACAATACAAAGATAGTTTTCCTATATTCAAATCTCAAGGGGTCCTTAAAGAGAAACCAAAATTCATTGACGGACAATCGTCCGGAATTTATACCCAAATTAAAGTAAAATATACTAGTGCATACTACTCCTAATATATAGTAATACATGCAATTTTTAATTGGTTTTATTGTATTTAAGAGAATAAGAATTTATCTAAAAAAAAAAAAAGAATTTGATGTGGTATTCGCAAAATCGTTATTCGTTATGAATATTTCTAGTGGTACAAGCTAATTCAGTCCATTTTATAAATGATTACTAATTTAACATAATAACTCGTAAATCGTAATTACCATTTATAAAATACTTACAAGGTATAAATGACTGAGTTGTAGTTGATTAAACCGATTACAAAAGTGTTTCAAATTTACTTGATTGAAACTCGTTTTCAGTTTTAAAATGTAAAAGCTAAACGTTGGATACTCTTGAAGAAAAAAGGTTGAACATTCCTAATTGTTATACAAAGGACCATAATTTTTAATTACAGGGTTAAAACGTAATTTCGTAGCTAAAGATTGGCGTTAAGTAAACGCGCCGAAGGTGCGAACTTTCTCGTTTAATTACTTTTGTAGGTTAGTTTAATGAAAACACGAATCAGAAATGTCAAATCCAATTTCTTGGATCAAAGCACGTAACCTCTAGGGTTTCTAATCAAAGGGAAACAAACTTATAAGCTAAATCTTATCATTATATAAATTGAGTCGAATATATATATATGTGCGTAGGTTTCTACAAAAGTACATGATGAATATTGAAATACCTAATTTGTTTACGCAAACACAGACATTGAACAGTGTTGGTACGAGGTTGAAAACTACTGCTCGTAAGCAGAAACTGGTTTTATTTCCAAAAACCAATAAAATGCCTGCAGACCACTTGGTAAATAAACAAATATGTACTCCCTCCGTTTCAGATTAATTATCGTTGTAGAGTAAAATTTTCATTTCAAAATAAATGTCATTTTATAGTTTCAATGCAAAATTTATTGAGTTTTTATTTTAATATATTTTTTTATTGGTTGAAATATGGTTAGGGGTATTGATAGTTGTGTTTTTATTTTGGAAATATGTAAAATTAAATGTTTTCTTAATATGTGTGTCGAAGTCTAAAACGATAACTAAAATGAAACGGATGGAGTATGTCTTAAAATATTCACAAAATAAGTATAAATGTAGTATTCCTCTCTTGAGTGAATCATTATCCTTTGTTTTTTTTAAAAAAGTATAAATGTAGTCATATTATTTCATTATTTCAAATAAAATCATTATTTCGTTTCTGAACATACGGGTCCTTGCTTGCATGTATTTGTAGAAGTAGGCACGTGCGAAGGAGAAGGGAGACACGTGGGAATGAAAGCTGAGAGAGAGAGATGAAGGTATAGCTGTCAGCCACGAAGCAGGCTGTCACTTCTCTATCATAAAAACATTGGGAATTGCTCTTTGCTCCTCTCTCTAAAGACCTTAAATCTCGGGGGAGTTATGTAAGAACATCTATCTACTAGGCTTCTGCATTTTCACCTGCCCGAATTCACCACTTTTCCAGTTCTCTTCAAGATATTTATGATAAAAAAATCAAATGCCTATATTTATACTCTACGTGATTATTAATTTACCAAAAGAGAAGTCACGAGATAGTGTATAGATAAAGAAAAAGAGAGTTAGAAGTGTTTATAGTTTTTTCTTATGAATTTAAGGGCATTCCAGATTTATGGAAATGCTCAAATTAATCTTCATGAAAATATACAGTCTACGGATGAATATTTTGAAAAAATATTTAAATGAATCTTAAATAATATATTTATATCTTCATGACCGCATGATAAAACGTACTACATTTAAATCTAAATTGCTAAGTAAACCAAAATCCGCTTACCACTAAACTATCATAAAAAGTTTTTTTGCAAGAAAAATTAAAAGAAAACTTGCAAATTTTAAAGAAAAAGTAAGTAGTAGTCTTTTATATACTTTTTGCAAAAGAACTTGTTATATACTTAGATTGAAGTAATATTAAAAAGTCTCTCTCTCTTATCTCTCTATATCTTTCAGAGAGAGAGACAGAAGTCGCCGGTGTTCTTTTTCCGGTGATAAGACTCCCGATGTTCGGGCTCTGCCTCCGGCAACGGTGGCTTTCACAGCACTGATTGGCTGGCGTCTTTTTTCCTAACGGCACATCGTTCGTTGATGTTGCCGGTTAGCTTTATGTCGGATTCCTTCCGGCTTTTATCTTTTTTTGTTAATAGGTTTTTAAAATTCTGGGTTTCTTTTGATCCTTCGATCTCCTATCGGTTTTTTAAGTTTCGATCTTACAATTGGAAAGTTTCATCCTTTCCCTCTAGTTAGGGTTTGCCATCTTCAAGCTTATTCAGATTTTTAAAGATGGCGGTGGCTGCATGTTTTGGGTTTTGAAGCTTTTGTTGTCTTAAGATCGCATGGTTTGATGTAGAAACCGAATCTTGGATCGATTGAAGCATCATATTAGAACCTTTGCGCTTCGTTTCGAGTAAGAGTTGTTGACGACGGTTCTGGTTGTAGCTCTTGTTTCCGGTATGCTCCGGTGGTCTCCGATCAGATTTCCGGTCTCGACCCACTAGTCGGTGCCGTTCGATGACGTGTCTGTCTCTTCCGCCACCTGTCCCGCTTAGCTCGGAGACTTCCACGTGGTAGAGAGTCATCAGAGTTGATCATCACTCACCTTTGGGCTCTTTTGTGCTTGGGCCAATGGTTATGGGCTGCTTCTGGCGTTCTCGTGTAGCAGCTCTCTCTTGTTGGGCCTCTTACTGTTATATTTGTACTTTCCTTTGTTAGGGCTTCTTTGTACTGCCTTTTTTGGCCAGTTTGTAAATATTGGTTCTTGTTTATAATAATACCAGTGAAAAAAAAAAAAAGATTGAAGTAATATTTAGTTCTTTGCTCATTTCATCTATATATTTATCTAAGGTATTTCATTAGTTCACACAACAAAAGTTTTGATATATACAAATCACTAGTGACATCCCCGATCCGAGAAGTTTGTCCTAATAAACTAGATAATAAAATTCAAAGAAGAAACTGGTCCTATTAATCTATTGGGTTCATTGAAAAGGACAAAATTGGTTATCACGTCTATATGTTGACAAAGTTATTCAAATATATACAAACGTACATGTACCTCTATCTGTGTGTGAATGTGGTGTGGAGATAAGGAAGAGCAGGTAAGGGATTCAGAGGTATGGGGTTTGCTTGAAGTCGGAGATATCATTTTAAATCATTTGTTAACCTCTTCGTGCTTCCCTAAAAAGCATCCACAGATTTTAGGTGTACATCCCAAATATTTGTGCCTTTATTTTGTTTATTAATATAGTTACTTTTATACGACTACATAAACACAATACTTTCTTTCAAAAACGTATCGTGTAATGAAAATATTCTTTTAGTAGTCGTACACTACAATAACCAACATTTTTTAAAAATATACAATAGCCAACATTTTGATTCAATAACAATACTAATTATTAGTGTATATAGTACATTAATTTATACAGAACCACCAAATCAAACAAATAAAATAAAACTATTTTGAACAAAATAGATCTTACTTTTTATGTAATACATAATTGGTTTCTTCGATTTCTCATGCATATAAAAAAGATTTTCCATGTATATATATCAAAATTTGAGGGAAAATAATACTCTATAGGTTTATGCATATTGATTAAAAATATATATATTTATATATTTTAAAATAAAATATCATTAATTATAAAAATAATCATATTTTAACCAACAAAAAAATAAACTAAAGAATATAAAGAATTATATAGCATATGAAATTAATAGATTTTCATAAAAAAATGAAAAAGATCATTTAATTTTAAACAAAAACATTCTCTAAAATATATTTATTTTAAAACAAAAGGAGATATAATATATAAGGAGGTTTTAATTGTTGTATTAAAATAAGAAGAGCTAGCCAAGCACTAATTTTGGTTAAAATTGACCAACTTGAATAATCTAGGCCACCAAGAGCCCTTTGTGATTCTTTCAAGTGATTAATCTCTAATGGAGTCTTAATGCATGAGCTAATTTGTCCATTTCCCACCATACACCTAATTAGCGAAATATATAAATTAATGTATGCTTTAGTTAATTGGACGAAGACCAATTAGATAATGACTTTCGGACGCGAAATTGGTGATTAGCTTGCCTTAATGCGTGTTAAAGTCCGAAGACCCCACAATTACAACTTTTGGCCTTGAGGACCAAACCCTTCACTTTAGATTAGTTTATTAATTTTGATTTAAATACGCAAATCTAAAATTGTCGGCCTCTAATACGGAGCTTTGAATGCTAGACGACAAAAATATGAATGCTTCTTTAAACTTTTTTATCCCTTTGATGGTCTATAAAACTATTTTGATATTTCAAAATTCTAAAATAAATGAGATTCTTTGTCCCTTTGATGATCTATCGATACAAGATTTTTGTAATGATTTTATCTAATTATATTCATAAAATTTTCCGTATATAAACATATTTAGACCTAATTTACAATATATATTTAGTCTAAAGATAAAACGGGCGTCGCATTAGAATCTTACAAGTACTTACAAACACACACATATATAATCATTTGGTTATGAATATAAATCAGTAAAATCATTATTACAGAATTGGCAACGGTAAAGTTATTAGGTAGTGAATTATTTAATAAATTTATTATGCATGGTAAGTAGTTAAGTCAAATATATAACAACTTATTTTGTCCAATTTATCATTTTATTATACAGCATACCAAAAAAAAAAAAAATATACTAATTAATACATTTAAGAGCATGAAATTATTGAATATGTATAATGTCCATAACAGGCAGACAAGATAATGATTTCTCATCTATAATCATTTAAATACTTCACAAGTAGTTAAATAACATAGCATATAGTATATTAGTACTGCGATTAATAGTGTTAAATCCCGTAAAAGTGAGACATAATAATATGATGAATATTTTAACCATATGAAGTTAGAACCACTAATACAAAATCATCGATGCATTTTCATGTTGATACTTTCCTTATGTTATACTATAGGTTTGTAACCTTAACTTTTTACCAATTTTAATTAAGAAAGTTTGCTGCAATAAAAAATTCCAAGAGCGTGGGATAATGTAATTTTACTATGCAATTACTATGCAGTGAACATTTTACATAATGTATTACGATACTTCTTGCGCCATATTAAAAAAATTCTTGTAAGTTTTTTTTCAATATTTTACATAATTCATCTTTTCTGTGACTTGAGACTCAAATTTCATGATGTAAAAACATCAATAAACCCTTAATTAAATCACTAGATTAAAGAGGCTTTTATATTCCACTTGTTTTTTTTATCAGAAATTCTTACATAATATAAGTAATTTCATCAAATTTGGAGAAGAGAAAAATGAATAAAAATATATTTATACAATCTAAATAAAGTACAAGCAAATTTGTGTAATTAAAATGTGAGTTCAATAGTTAATTTGCATAAAATTAGATAGGTTATATTTAAAACTAATACTAGGTAAACAAACCTATAAAAACTCAAATTCTTACAGTTGATAACATTACAAATATTCAAAATAATAGAAAAAGGTTCAAGAATAGTTTAAAATTTTGGAAAATAGAAGTAAAAAGAATTTGTCTATCACCTGATGTAATTTTCTTTGCTCTTCTGTGCTTCATTCCAATACAAATCAGATGACCAAAAAAATTAAATAAAAGGAAATCTGACATAGATAGCAACCTTGGGCACCTATGTTTTCATCTTACATTACTCAAAAGATCATATAGAATCCAACAAAAAAAATAGTGTGGAATGATATATGTAATCAAATCCCACTAGTGAAGGACATTAAAACTATCCACATATATTATAATATTACACATTTTCCTTTAAAATATAGAGATCGCCCATGGTCACTATTTTATTATATTTCGGGCCATATAACTTTATATTTGTCAATGAAAGTTTATGTTATAGTATAGAGCAAAAATAATTTACATTCATTCAAAAAAAAAATTATGTTATATGGACATTTAAAAAACTATAGTTACCTCTTCGCTTGCTCTATACTCTATATATTGAAATGTCATCATTTATCTTCTCTTATGCAAATATAATGTAACTGATACGCATTTCAGAATAACTTGTTATATGAATGCTTTATTTTCAGAAGATACTTCAATTTGCACAGATATATTTTTATATTACTATGACTAATGTATGATAGTGTGATATATATAACATCTAAATTCCAGATATTTGACTGTGAGACAGAACTGAGAGTTGGCTTAAAGAAAAAAAAAGAACTGAGGGCATGAAACTCAAATATGCATGCGGTAATAACCATAGATAATATATAATTTCATTTTTCAAAACTATGGGAGACATGTTTCTTTATTTTATTTTATTTTATTAGTATGAGGTATGTATTTCAAACCTATAGAAGGGTAAATGTAATATATTGATGATTTATTTTTCTGAGTATTTAAATAAATATTTAAATGATCCGCAAAAAATAAATTCATATTCATGTAACTCCATGTAATTTAGTACTGAAGGAGAGTCGTTCATGACTTAAACCAACAAGACAACTAACTCATCATTCTGTAGAAACCACTAGGTTAAAAATAGGAGACGTTTATGGTAGAGCTGTACTAATGTTTTTATATTTATATTATCGGCTAATACAAATATATTACTAGTCATTTCAGTTTTACTATAGCTTTTTCTTCATCTCTCAGATTTTTATTCAATTTGTTTAAAAGTATAACTAAACGAACGAAAAACAGATAAGATCAGTGTCCGTGTGCTTATTTTACCTGGAAGTACGGACACAAAGGCAGTGGATTAGATAGATAGGCAATCCAAACACGCATCACGTGTTTTCAAACGCGTTGATCACTCCAGCATTGCCATCTGTGCAAATCTAGCCAATTAGAGTCAGAACTTTGCCATGTGGGCACGTGCGATTCCCGCAGCTCAAACATCTATGGATGCCCCTCATTTGAGCTAATCTAAAATAATAGTAGGAGTATTTGTTATGTGTTTTTAAACATGGTTTAAGATCTAATTAAGCTGAATATCAGCTACTCAGCTTAGTATAAATTGAGTAGTAACTCGATTGTAATAATTCTGTGAAGGATAACATGTCACTGATACGCACCAAGTCATTGTTTATGATAAATACGTTAATGGACCGATTAGGTCTTGGTTAACCAGTATTTTGGTTGACATAAAGCGAAATGATAAAGCACGACGTCTTCTATAAAAATGTCATTTACCACTTTTTCTTGTTATTTTAGATTTCAAATTAAATTTATATTTATTTTAAATTTAATAATTATAAAATATATTTCAATCAATTTTTATTCGTGTAAAAATGTCAAATTATCATTCTTTTGCAAAACGGATGGAACATCAATTAGTGAATTAACAATATCTAATAGTTTGGCGAAATGGAAAATAACAATTTACCGAGTATTACAAGACGATGTTTGTTTTTATATAACGGACACTACATAATATTTACTCTTAGTTAAGCGAAAAAGTGACATCATAATTTGTTACAATGGAGCTCATAAAAAGAGATAATCATTATATGAAATTATGAAGTGCACCAAGTAATTTGAGCGTAATGAAGGTTGTATTGGTTGTACTGGTGCCTATAAGCTTGTGATGGTTGGAAAAGGTCTGATGAGAATTCAAGATTAGAATAAAAAAAACTAGCAAGGTTCGGTTTGTCTTGGCAAGAGATGAGGCATAGGTTCCTGAAAAATCTGTAAATGGCTAGTAAAAGGGAGCTGTACCTTTATCCGTTTGTGAGGTTTTTGTATTTCTCATGAAATTTTAGGTTAAGACCCGACTAAGCTTCTAGGATAAATGTTGTCGTCGAGTTGTCCACTTACCTAATGTTTTGAGTAAATTTATAACATTTTGACTGATAAATAGTAAAAAAGAAGAGTATTCTTAGTAGAAATCAAACTTAGAGGATAAACTAATTAAACCTTGTCCCAAATCTTGTATGATCAAATATGAATTATTCAATATTATGCTCAAATATGAATTCGTCATATTAGTTTCACTGTTATATTAAATTCTTAAATAATATGACGAAAATATTAAATTACATTACATCATATTTTTCTTTTTTCCATCGCATATATTTCATATAAGTACAAAAAATGAAAGAAAACAAAAATATGAAATAATGTTAGATGTGATGGGCGGCCAAAGGAAGGTCGTCGTCCGGGAGAAGCGGTCGTTTGATAGCTGCAAAAGGATTCTCTTTGCTCCCAAAAGCTTCGCTGGCAAAACGTCATCCTTTGCTTCTCCCTTAATCTGTCTTTCCTTTATTCTCAACTTCAAAACAATTTTAAAAACATATATACATAAATGTACGAACTCGTAGACAATTCGTATAATATTATTAGAAATATATATATATATATATATATTCCACTTATAAATTCATGATGATATATTTATTAGAAATTTTGAACAAAAAAAAAAGAGTTAAGCTCGGTTAGCACTCTTCTTGGTCCTGTCTGGCTTTCTCATCGGAACAAGGGTTGTTCTATTTTTTTTTTTTTGAAACACTACAAGGGTTGTTCTATTTGGGAACAGATTCTTAAGTTATAAACTACCAAACCCTATGGCATCGCATTTTAGCAAAGAAATTTTCTTAAGTATTTACTTCAACAAAATGGTTCTTCTATATAGTTAGAAGGCCTAGACAACTTGTTTATGGCCCATTTAAAGCAAACGCAAGGATACACAGTGATCTTTATTTGGGCCAACATTGCTCATTGATGTGTACGTCTTTTTCTCTAAGGAGAACTAAGTTGCTTTTTTCAGTGTGATGTAGTTGAGATCTAACTACATTCCCAACGATAGTACCTCTTAACTTTATATGGCATATATCTTTCGGACATTAAGACCCATCACTTTCACCTCTTCTGTTTTTTTTCCTTTCTATTTTTTTTGTCCAAATTTAATTGTTTATAGTATTCAGAGATTTTAAATTGAACAAACTTTTCCCTTTGGCATAAGAAAATAAAATAAAATTTTATTTTCTAAATGAAAAATATTTATTAAAATACTATACACCATATATGTGTAAAATGTACATTTTGTAATGTATTTTGTAGCCTTGTAGGTTAATTATCTATAAGATATGGTGATAATGTAACCGTGTAAAGCTACACAAGTCATTTGTCAGATTGTAACAAGAGAATCTTAGTAGTGATCACACGCAAAGCTAAGATCTTTGCCTCACCACTTAAAGCAAACAAACTTTGTCTTAACCTTACATTGGACATCAAAGTCACAACCAACTTTTTCTATTTAAATCTTCACTTATTTATAACTTACACTTTTTTTTTTGTAACTGATGTCCTATGTTAAATGCATAACAATCTAGGACATAGTATTAAAAATTTATTACAAACCACTAGTGAAGGTATAATATGAGATGAACACAGCTGAAGATTAATATTATATGCATAGGACCTAAAGTCGTAAATGTAAGTCTTGCAAAGTAGCTATATGTATATATATAAGTTAATAAAAGATCATAACTTTTTAAAATTCCAAACATATGTAAGCTGCGAAAAATATTTCTGCAATGAATGTAATATATACTATAATGTTGCAACTTTTGTAATTTAGTGATTTTTTGTAGGCTGCAATTTGTAAATTTAAAGGTGGTGATTAATTGTGTATCTCTTACTCTCAGAGCAATTTGAAAGGTTCCAAATACTCTTTTTTTTTTCATTTACTGAAAAATGATAAAGATAAATGACATATATTTCGGGTCCATCTCTATATTTATTTTTTACATCATTATTTATCAACCCCATCTTCTTCTTCTTATTCTCCACCTTCTCTACTAAGATTTATCTTAGAAAACTCATCCTTGAATGTACGGAGGTGCATGATGTGGAACGCTAGTAAAGTTGAAAGATTGGAGGAGGATGATGACTCTTGGGAAGTCAAAGCCTTCGAGCAGGACACTAAAGGGAACATCTCTGGCACCACTTGGCCTCCAAGATCCTACACTTGCAACTTCTGCCGCCGTGAGTTCCGTTCTGCTCAAGCCTTAGGCGGTCACATGAATGTCCACCGCCGTGACCGTGCCTCTAAGGCTCATCAAGGTCCTGCGGCTGCGGTTTCTACTAGAAGCGGTGGCCGCAGCAGAGGCGGTAGTAAGAAAGCGTTTCTCAATTCTTGTCATGTTATGCCGACAGCGACGCTTATAATCCAATCCACGGCGAGTAACATTGAAGGTTTGTCACACTTCTACCAATTGCAAAACCCTAATAGTATGTTTGGTCATTCCAGTGATACGGTTAATTTTTATGGTTCGACTTCGTTTCCTTCGAGCAACCTTGACTTTTCGGTATTGAATTCGCCGGTAGAGGTTCCTCCTCGGCTTATAGAATATTCGACAGGAGATGATGATGAGAGCATTGGCTCGATGAAAGAGACTAAAAGAACATCAGTGGATGAACCTGATCTTGAACTTCGACTAGGGCACAAGCCACCGTGACATTTCACTTTCGTGACCCACTTGAGGCTTTTCACATTCATATCCATTACGCTCATGAGGCTTTTTACATCTAAATTTAAACTTGTTGTTAAATTATGAACTCAATTTATGTGTATCACAATTAAATTCATTCTATTTCATCCTTACCTTCCTTGCTTTCACATATACATGCGCTTAAGTTTACATAAAGATTAAGTACTAGAGTTACTCACTATAACCCTGAGTTATAACACTTTTATATACTCTACCATTAATTACCATCTCAGAAATCCTTGAGAATATATGTATATGTGTGTGTGTGTTGTTGCTGGTTTATATATATGTGTGACTGTTTGATCATTTTTTTGGGTGGATCATTATTTGGTTTAGATTCTTGAAAAGTATCAAGGCTATTTTTATGTTTCTAATTCAAATTTTCATTTAATGGAGACAGTTAACATACACTTTACAGACTTTATTAAAAATGATACGATGCTCAAAACTTTCAAACCATTAAACGCATCCTCAAACTATATTAAACGTTCTAGAATATAAACACATGTAAAATCGCCAGTAATTTATCGCCACAAACCGAAGAAGAAAATCCTTCTTACCATTTCCATATGCTTTAGGGTTTTGGATTATTGAATAATGGAGAGACATGTGTACGTTAAAACGAATCTTGCTAGCTTCTTCATCAGTCGAATGTCATATATGCTCCATGGCACGTTAACTTGTCTGTACATGCATTTTATTGATTTATACCTTTTATTTATGTATTTTAACTATTTCTCATCATGATTTTTTTCAAGTGGTTAGAGACAATAAATTCTAACAGAGAATTTGTGTTTTCCATTTTGTAAATAAAATTCACTGATGTATAAATAATACAATATATTTTGTAAAGATTACGGATCCAAAACTCAAAAAATTGAGGTAATTTAAAAAACGAATAGAATAGTGATAAATTTTGATAAGTTTTACAGATGTAACTAATAAGTAGGACAAGTAGACAATATACACATATATGATGTATTGTCATTATAGATGATGAGTTGAATAACAACGAAGCTTAACAATAAATAGAAATCGATTCAAAAAAAATTGATTGAATAAGTTCATGTAAATTTTAATCATATTTTTCATAAATAAACTGTGATGTTACCTGCTTTCGATCTTGTAGTTGTCTGGTCTGCGATGGCACTGCAAGTGTAACGCGTGACTTGCCTCGAGCCAAGCACTGAAAGAGAGAAAGAGAGAGCGAGAGATAAACTCTTTTGGTGATTTTACCTCTACTGAATTTTTTGTTCGGATGTTGATTCTACCATGTGTGTGTATATATTTCTCGAAATACTTTCAGTTCGAACTAATTAAAAATACACGTAGAACAAAGTAATAGACATATATAAAAAAATATAGACATATAGAGGAATATCCAAATTAGGGTAAAGCAATAGTAATCGAAAAATGGACGAAGATTTAAGGACCACTTGTAAATGGTAGAAGAGATAGAGAAAGCATGTGAGTTCTTTTTAATTCGTTGCATGTTTCTTCTTATTCAGATCTATTTCTGTCTCCACATACATCATTATATTATTTATTTATTCTTCTTTTTTATAAACATTTTGTTCTATTTCAAATGCATAGTACTCTCTTCAATTTAGAATTATGAATTCTATAAGTTGTGTATATATATTTGACATTATCTTGTCTTGAAACCCACATGTGAAATTCAAAACATTTCAAACTAAGCCATTAGAGGTATGTTGTTTCTAGTTTTGGTCCCCATACACAATATTTATTTTATTAATATATTCTACATGTGGGTTTCTGATATCATACAATAAATAAAAGGAGAATATGAGCATCAGGTAACCTGTCCACGTTGCATTAAAAATCGTCCAATAGGAATCGTTGTTTTTGCCATGTCACCCTGTGTTGGGCTGTTTGTTTTTGGTTCACTAAATTGAAAAATTGTGGCCCAAAAGCCCAGAAAAAGAAACCCAAACGTGTTGAGTCAAAGGTGTGTCTTCGACAAACCCTACTTTCATTGTTTCCTCTTCTCCTTCGGATCCTTGAGCAAACGCCAGTCTTCTCCATCATTCTATGCAATGAATCCTCTTAATATCGCATTAATGGCTTCTTTCGTCTTCTTCCTGGCATTTTCGCCTTCCTTCTTCTATGTTCTTTATAACTCTCTGCTTATTCTCAGATTTTTGTCACACAAAAAATATATTCTCTCAATCGATGAATTCAAACAGCATCTCCCCTGTTTCCGGCGATGTTCCCTCCACGAAACCAAACGGAAAGGGCGGTGTCTCCTCCGCCGCTCCGATCATATGTACATTCTTTCTATGCCTATCGCAGGTTGTTCTTATATATATATATATATATATATATATATATATATATATATATATATATATATATATTGCTTAGCTCCTTTATGATTCTCTACCCGTATTTATTTTTACTTACGAGAGCATTCTATGAGAAGATAGTGGATTTTAGGATAGCGTCACCTCAGATTATTCTGAATTTTGATTTCCTTCTTGAGGAAAATAAGTACTCTGAAGATGCTTACGATATGTATCAAAGAGGTGTGAAGATATTTAAGTATTTCATGTTAAAGACTTATGGTAACTTATCTTACAAAGTTTGTCAAGAGATATGGGAAGACAAAGCTGGAGCGGCAATAGAGTTGTTTGAGCATGCTATTTCCATGGTAATATGATGTTTCATACGCATTCTTTTTTGGTTTAAAAGGTTGTTTTTTGTTGTCTATCGATTTTTACTTGATCTAACTTCTCTTATATTACTTTTAGGCTCCATCAGATGATGTCTGTCAGGACCTTATACCTTCAGTATTCCAAGCTAGAAGAGGACTATGGTCTGCCCAAACAAGCTATGAAAGTTTATGAAGAAAGCCACCAAAAAGGTTCCAGAATGTCAGAGGGCAGAGATGTGTGAGATATACATTTCCCGTGCAGCAGAGATATTTGGTGATCGTGCAGCCTACAAGTATGTCTCTCACTATGCTGATCCAAGGTCCGACCCAGAATTTTTGGATAAATCATAATTAAATTTGAAGAATATAGCATGTTGGGTTTTTAGTTCGTTACCGGAGTCTAGATGAGCATTTAGTTATTGAAGCTGTGAATATTCGACTCTTATCTAATTGAATGTGCCTTCTTTAAAATCTACTAATAAAATTTAGATTGGCATATAAATATTTGGGCTTGGTTAATATATGAGAGGAAGAAGTTGGTTTGGATGTTTCTGTTACACCAAGTGACACGAATCTTAGGTGCAACGTGGGAAAGAAGACACATAGAGAAATACTTCGGATCAAGAGAAGCGTCTCCGCAGGTTACAGTCAGGTTTGCTCTCTGGTCATATTATTATCGTGAGAAATTATGTACTTCTGTTTTGTCTCAATTCCACCGTGTTAGTTTATTGCAGAGTTCTTTGTACTCTTTCCGTTACTTTGGCCTTTCACCGGACTTACATCTTTGATCAAATGTGCAATCTTTATTTTATGTATTTGAACAATCTCAAGGAAACTAACAAAAGAAAGACTTAGACTCTAACAAAGAGAAGTAGGAGCAAAGAACCACTGAACCACACAAGATATAAAGAAATCAGTTGATGAGCTTTGGCCTCCTCTCTAAAGACACCTACAAAATTAACCGTCTTTGTAAGACCAGTTTTACTTGCTCTGGAAGTTGTTGACAGATCTCCATCTTTCTTGGAAAAGGCAATTAAGATTTGTTTAAGAATAAGGAAATTTGAGGAAACCATTAAAGGTGACAAACTAATATCACATTAAACAATAACGGCCAACAAACGTTTTAAAATTTCTGTTCACAAAAAAAATAAAGAAAGATTAAAAATCAAAATAGTGTATGAAGTTTAACAAAACAAATGAAGTTTAACAAAACAAATACTTCTTCTTTTTAATATAAGTGGGTTTTAAGGTTTTTACACATGAATTAAGAAAATACAATTTATCTTGATTGCATAAAATATCATTAAATGAAACTAATTCAACCAATAAGACAAATATATAGTATTTTATAATTGGTCACAAAATTCAAATGATATTAAATTCTACATAGAAAAATGAAAACATCAATTATTTTGAAACAAAAAATAGATTATAATCATAAGAAAATATATTATAAAAGATTAAAGAACATTAAATAAAAACATAAATATGATATAAATAATACATATAACAAAGAAATGTGTGATGTGGAGACTAATAATATATTTTCTTAATAACCTAAATATGTAAAAAAATATATTTTGAATAATAACTAAAGCTTAACAAATTCTTTATTCATTTCACATTTGTTCCCCATTACATACATATTTTAGATAGTAAAAATATATTGTAAGTTTTACTCATTTATAAGTCAATTTACTATATATATTATATTGTAATATAGATATTAAATACAACATTATTTGAATAAATCCGGGCGTAGCCCGGGCAAAATTTCTAGTATAACTTAAAAGATTTACACCAATCATTGACAATATCACGCAATACAGATAAAATATTCTGTAACGATTATATTCAAATTCTGATCTAATAGCCCAAACATTTTCTAATTAATTGTGTTAACCGGTTATATTTATTTCACTTAGAGATCCAGTGCCATTTTAAATCTGATTATTAGGTTATACCTTGCATTCATCTATCAGCGGTTATTAAGGTTCTAAAGAAAGCAAATGTAAAATTTACTCGTTTCTTTGAAAGAGAACAGAAAAATATACCGACCAAGATTCGTGTAGAAAAGCAAAACTGAGATATGAATTTATTGGTATGCAAAGAATTTTAAATGAAATGAGGATTTGTGATGTGAGAGAGGAAATTTGAGGAGCCAGTGTATATATTGAATAGGATTCTTTCATTACATTGTCTTCTTATGTTCAGTAAACGTTTGTATCATATCAACCATCCATTGTCCTTTTCACCTTTGTTTTCATAAATAGCAAAACTTTAGTTTGCAATTTTTGGCAAAAATTGAAAATTATTTACAGTTATCAAAGGTCTAATTAAGATGGCTGGGAAGTTTCTCTATCATGTGAAATGCAAACAATAGTCCAAATTTATTCATTTTTGTTTTGTAGACTATTGGCTTATCTTCACAATGGGATAATTGCACTCCGGTCATCACTGGAAAGAGGTGTTGCAAAACCCATAGCTCATTCACTTGGGGATCTCCAAATCGAATTAATTCGAACTGACAATGACATTGGTCTTAAAAACTTCCTATTAGCTATCTTGGTCTCATCTTATTTTGAACCAGAGTCAAGCAGTATTTGTGTGTGTGTTAAGTTCAACTCATTAAATATGTAATTGACGGGTTTGTTAACTTTCAGAGCTTGAGTTTCATCATTCTAATTAAAGAAATTTTCACAATTATTGATAGCTAATCTTTGACCTTCTTATGGAATGGTGATATATCCTACCAGTTATGAATGGTGCACTTATGGCTTAGGACTATGTTTTTAAGCCAAGTCAGAAAATGAAATGTATCCATCCACCCCTCCCCTGTCTATGGAACTTCAAAGATTGTTGAAATTGAGAATACACATTTTCTATTACATCGATAACAAGAGTTGGCAAATGGTCTACAACCATATTTCGGACAGATGATTGGCTTTCTCAACAAAAACTTTTGGATCTCTTTGTCATCAACATACCAAACTCAACTAGTGCTGCAGCTTCATTCAACAATTGATTTCGATCGGAATGATGAGAATTGGTGAATGTGCCTATGCAAGATCTGAGCTCCAGGGTTAGACTCCCTTGTTCCTCTGACTTCAGTTTTGTGGCAGAGAAGATGAACCGACTTGGATAATTGTTGGTTTTGTCCTTTTTGACGTAATTAACCAAGACGTAATAACACTCCACCCAATTATGAACATATGATATAATTTATTTATTCACTTCCGTATCAATTGTTAGTTAACTACTTACGCACACATCATTACAAAACGTAACACCTCCACCCAAAAAGCTTATTAAAAAGAAACCTTCGACAACACACACGACTTCGCCACATTCTCAAACAAACAAACAAAAAAAACATCTCTGGTGTGCAACAATGGCGTCGTCGATGATGGAATCACTAGGCTCTCTTAACAAAGACTCCTTCGTCTCCCTCCTATCGAAACTGATCGGCGAATCAAAGTTCGTCCAGAACAATCCGCCGGAGCTCATCCCGCAAGAGGATCGGATCGTAAACCACGTCCTCGACTCTCTCCGTCCTTACAGCACCGAATCTGGCGGTGGTCCTCTCGTGATCAATCATGTGGCTTATCACTCAGGAAGAGGTAACCTCATCGTGGAGTACCCAGGATCTGTCCCCGGAAAGATCGTTTCTTTCGTCGGTATGCATATGGACGTCGTCACCGCGAACCCCGATGAATGGGTAAAATCGTTTTTTGATTGGTACCCATTAGAATTAAGGCAAAGCTCGATACTGGGTTGTGGTTTCTGATAAGAATCGTATCAAAGTTCAAAACCTTTGGGGGTTTTGATTGAGTAGAAAGTTTGATCCTTTTTTCGTGTTTGTGTTGATAGGAGTTTGATCCTTTCTCGTTAAGCATAGATGGTGATAAGCTTCGTGGTCGTGGGACTACAGATTGTCTTGGTCACGTTGCTCTTGTGACTGAGCTCATGAAGAGGCTTGGGGAGACTAAACCGGTTTTGAAATCATCGGTGGTTGCGGTTTTCATCGCTAGTGAAGAGAACTCTTCCATTCCAGGTGTTGGTGTGGACATGCTCGTTAAAGACAAACTTCTTGATAACCTCAAATCCGGACCATTGTTAGTTTCCATTCTTTTTTAAAAGTTATTTCAGACAAAACATTGGAAGCGTTTTTGATGTGTGTGATCTTTTGAAGGTTTTGGATTGATACGGCGGATAAGCAGCCGTGTATTGGAACCGGCGGTATGATTCCGTGGAAGCTTCATGTTACCGGAAAGCTTTTCCACAGCGGTTTAGCTCACAAGGTATTGTATATGGATGATTTGCTCGGATTGATAAGCTTGGCATTAATCTGTTTCTTCTGACTATGCGCAGGCTATTAACGCGATGGAGTTAGGAATGGAAGGGCTTAAGGAGATCCAATCTCGGTTCTACAGAGACTTTCCGCCACACGAGCAAGAGAAAGTTTATGGTTTTGCGACGCCATCCACCATGAAGCCAACACAATGGAGTTGTAAGCATAACGTTTGTATGAGTAATGAGTCCAAAATGTTGTCTACTTCACTCTGAAAAGGATTTTTTTCTGATTTGTGCAGATCCTGGAGGCGGAATCAACCAAATCCCTGGAGATTGTACCGTTTCCGGTGATGTCAGGTTATGTTTCTAAGTTGTGAATACTGTAAAACCAAGATGTCTCATCGTTTGTTTTTGCTTACTTCTTGTATTCTTTGGTTTCAGGTTGACTCCTTTCTATGAGTAAGTCTCTTCACACTTCCTCCATAGTCGTTTCTTCTATGCATTTAGGTACACATCTAAGAATGAATATCCTTGTTTTTGCAGCGTGAAGGAAGTGATGAAGAAGCTGCAAGAGTATGTTGACGACATAAACAGTAACATAGAGAAACTCGCGACCCGTGGTCCTGTTTCGAAATACGTCTTGCCTGAAGAGAATTTACGTGGGAGGTTTGGTTTTACCTCCTCACCTGATTACATTCAGTTACTGTCCCTCCCAGAAGTCTCAATTGTTGTCTCCTGCAGGCTCACGTTAAGCTTTGATGAAGCATCAGCTGGAGTTGCATGTAATCTTGATTCCCGCGGCTTTCACGTTCTATGCAAAGCAACCGAAGAAGTTGTCGGGCACGTGAAGCCTTACTCCATCACCGGTACTTTGCCTCTTATCCGAGACCTCAAGGTAAGCCAATACTACTAAGATTCAAGACTTGATCTCTTTCATAACTGACTTTTTCTGACTCGATAAATCTTGGTCTTGGGTCTATAGGATGAAGGTTTCGATGTGCAAACTTCAGGATACGGTATATAACGGCACCCTCCTCTCCTCTGTTTCTCTCTCTTTTTTTGGACTAGTTTAGATATATTAAATCTCTTTTTTACTATGCAGGTCTGATGGCTACATATCATGCAAAGAACGAGTACTGTCTTCTCACAGACATGTGCCAAGGCTTTGATGTCTTCGTTAGGATCATTTCTCAACTTGAACAAGACTAGAGAATATGAATGCAATAAAAGATTCTCTCTTATTATTAGCTAATGGTTCTATACATTTTGCTATCTTTTTTTTCTTTTCTATCTTTCTACATTTTGCGTTCCATCTATTTTGTACAATGTCAATGGGTTGCTCAATACATAAAAGACAATTCATAAAAAGATTAAAAAAAATAAAAGGGTAATATTCTATATATCTAATCTAGAGTTGCTGTTGTCACCTTCAGTTTCAAGCTTCTGTACCCTTAGGCGCAGTCGTTGCTGGTGATGGTGAAGCTTCCATAGACCATTTCCTAGTACAACAGCTGAGTATATCCCATGTGTGATGATTGGTGCAAGAAGATTGTTCGTCTGCAGTAATGTTTTCAATGATCTTTTACTTCAACAAGTCAGAAGAAAAGCGTTGAACAATAAGTAGTAATAAGTACCTGAATCCATTCAAAGCCAAGGTATAGACCCAAAAGCCCTTCGAGTAGAGGAGAGTAGATCTTCTTCATCTGTCTTCGCTCATACCATGCTGCAGGAAGTAATACAGAATAATCATTTTAAATATTTGATTGTAAAACATTTATCTAGAGCATCATATGCTTTATTGAGTTTGAGGAACCTGCAAACAGCTTCTTCAGCTCATCACGTGCAGAGCGAGATTTCAAGACAGGTGCCACTATATAAGTCGGATCTAATAGAAATAACACAACACAATTAGTTTAAGAGGTTTTGAAACATAGATAGGGGTTTTAAGAGTGGTGAGAAACCTTTAGGGGAAGCAGCCATGTAATAGAGAGAACCGGTGAGAGCAGCAGTGATAGCGGCTGCAAATGCTTGAGCAAAGGGCACAAACGGAGGCAAGATTCCAGTCTGAAAGTTTCAACAGTATGAAGTCATAACCAGTGTAAGGAGCGTGAAGAAGAGAGAGAGATCATACCAAAGCGACCATTCCCCGAGAATCAGAGATGAGATTTGTGCCTCTTAAGAACATATCACCTAGTGCACCCTGAAACGCAGCACGGTAGAAGAGCTCCTCTCCAACTGAACTTGCAGTAACTACTAAGATAAACTAAAAGACAAAAGGGCTCTCAATGGTACCAATTCTTTAAAGTTTCAAAAGATTCTATAAAAAAAAGAGTTAATTTCACCTGCCAAGCTGACATTCCATGGAAGAAGCCACGAAGCTCCTCATCTTCAACATCTCTAATGGCACGAGCATGTGGCGACACCTTCACAACTTCATCCTAAACAAGAAACAATCTCAATCAAAACAAAACCATTAAAAGAGAGAAAGAGAGAGAGAGAGACAGAGAGATCCTCCTAGTATAACTTACATCAAGAATGAAGAGAAGAGCCATAATAGGTGGAGATGCATAGCCAAGACCAGCAATCATAGCATCTAAAGAAGCATTGAAACCTCCTGTGTAATCGATTCCTGCTACTTCACATATAAACCTTCCCGCTACAGCCATCCCACAGTATATTCCTGCTCTCATCCCAAAAAGCTTAAATCAAAATCCATAAAAGTTTCAAACTTTTTTTTTTTTTTTGGAAAGTTTGCTTTGATCACCGAGTTGTCTCACCGATTCCGTAACTCAGCCTAACAACAGCACCGACCTTATCCCAAGCACCGAAATCTCCGGCGCTTCTACCGACAAACTCGCCGACCGATGTTACCTCTCCTGAAGGTCCAGCTAACTCGCCGCTGCTGAAACCTCCCACCGACGGCACAGCTAAACCGCGCGCATCTCCGTCGTCGATCACTTCGCCGCTGCTCTGTCCCGCTGATGACGACGCTTTAACAGACCTCAATTTCTCTAAAGAAAGGCCATTTCTCTTCCTCTGCAGCTCGGATCTCGAACTCGCCGGAGAATCGAAAAGCCTAGAACTACTTCTAAATCCACCGCTTCCACTACACCAAGACGGAGATGAAGAAGAAGAGAAAGCAACTCTTGTCGTACTGCACGTCAACAAAGGAAGACCCATTTAAGTAGTCACACGCGATAGCTCTCAGGCGAAGGTATCGGTGATCTCGCCGGAGAGACTCTGTTCTTCATTTACTGAGAGAGAGAGACGGTGACCGCGCGTTTTCCTCTAATTTTTTATCTAATAAATATAAAGTAAAAGTGTTGACCGTTGGATAATAGACACAGAGTTAATCCAACGGTTAATAGAAAGTGTTTAATAAAGACCACTATAAACTTTTCAAAGTTCCCACTTGGACTTGACTACCTTCTTCATTTGATTTTGTATTTCTACACGTAACCATGTGTGCATTAACTGAAATGGGCCGTATCAAATGGGCTATATTTCAAACTTAATGGGCCTTAGTGCCGATCCATTCGCAAAACTATCATCTTCGTCGAAAAAATGAATATATATAAAGAGAGAGAGAGAGATTGAGATCGTCGTCGTCAATGGTGAATCAAGACCCTATTCGATAAAACCTCCCCAAAACTCCATTTTTTTTTCTCAGCGGTAGTGGTAGTACGGAAGGGTCAACTGACTCCTTCTTTCTAGGCTCGAGCGCGTTAGGTAGCGGCTCAAGGTGTGTATGGTGGAGCCGGGGCCTTCGACGAGGAGGGAGGTGCGCGTCGCTTAGTTGCGAGGGGGCCTCTAGCAGACCAGGCAGCAGGCGGCTAAGCTGTTTGGCGTCTGGATCAAGCACTTCATCAAATCCTGCTCCGTCGACGAAGGATTCCAGATGCGCGTCGGATGCACGCGCGCCGTGAACGTGATCAGCGGTTTGCCGGCGAACACGTCGACGGAGAGGCTCGACATACTCGACGACGAGAGGAGGGTGACGGGGTTCAGCATCATCGGAGGAGAGCACAGGCTGACGAACTACAAGTCGGTGACGACGGTGCATAGGTTCGAGAAGGAGAGGCGGATCTGGACGGTGGTGCTAGAGTCGTACGTCGTGGATATGCCGGAAGGGAACTCGGAGGACGATACGCGTATGTTCGCGGATACGGTTGTGAAGCTTAATCTGCAGAAGTTGGCGACTGTTACTGAAGCTATGGCTCGGAACACTGGCGACGGAAGCGGTGCTCAGGTGACCTGAAAGAAAAAAAACGAGAATAAAAATTATAAATATTATGGAAAGAAAATGGAAAAAAATGAATTTGTTTTTTTTTTCTTTTCTAAATTACCTTTTCGGGAAATGTTTATTTACGCTGCTTCATATAAGATTCTGCTCTTTTGTCTGTTTTAACCTTATAGTTTACCTTTTGACTTTGATATCTAAAGGTTAGTTTGGACGTTTAATATTGTGGATAAGTAAGAATCTTTCCTTTTATGGTAGGTATATTCTTTGTTGTTCAGTCAAAATTTTCGTCCACGCAACAAAACTGTCGTAAAAAACATACTACTAGATAGGTAACCTTTTTTTTTTTTGAAACTACTAGATAGGTAACTTTCTAATATCAAATTAGGATTCTTGTGATTTTATTATTTTTTGTATGTTAAAACTTTTAATAAAGTATCGTTATAGGATTTATCACGTGTGTTTTCTTTGTTTGGGTAAAAGATTGATATTCACGTTAATTTTGTTGTATTCTATACTTTATCCGTGTTAGATTAAATGCCACTTTGCTTTTTAATTTCTTGTTTTGAATGTTGTGTAAATAAATAACAAATAGTAATAGAAATATAACAAAATATCAAAATTAACTATGTTTTTCCAGTGTCATAATAGAGTTATTGTTCACAGTTGTTTTAAATATGAGTTTTGGCACACCCGACTACTTAATACAGTTCATTCATGTAAAAATGTCAACAAGTAAGGTACAGTGTAGGCATGACTTAGTTTATGTGTTTCACCAAATGTTATCTGGTGAAACACATTATGACTTACTAACCATAAAAATGAGAGTTGTAAAACTATTGTGTATCAATTTAAGAACCGAACCTAAAAAAGGAGATATGAAAACACGAGAAACCCATACAGGAAGTGTATTCACGATGATGTTACTCTCTCGACTCTCATACAAGTTTCAGTAAAGGATTAAAAGTGCGTGCCGTTTTACAGCGTAGTAATTACTCCATATTCGTCCCACCTTTACACCGATTTTATATTAGTGTCAGCCTGTGTCCCCACTTGAATATATCCCATCCTTTGTCTTTTTCCTCTTTTTTTTTTGTTATAAAATTTGTTGTGGCCGATCCATTATGAGACGGCGATTACAACTTTTATTATATTAGATCGTCAATATCTTTTTTTTTTTTTTTAACTTGGGTATCCCGGACATATGGAAGAACCCAAACTAATTCTTAAGGGAAGGTGCAGTTCACGGATAGACTCTTTTTTTGGTATGCAAATGAGTCATAAAATATGGACTTTATATCTGTGTAGGTGTCCAGAAACAATGTAATTTAGTTTCGCGCAGCAAGTAAATCGAATTTCAAACATCTTAGCCCCGTCCCTTTACCACCCACGGGTACACTATCCCAGACAGATCATCAATATCTTTATGAATCTTTTAAGCACATAATAATAATATAAATAGTATAAATTTATTTCTAAAACGAAAATTGAATTAGTTATAAATGATACGCAGTTTTATGTATTTTTAAAAAAATTGGGAAAATCTCTCATTAAAGAAAAAAAAAACTTTCTCTTTTTTTTTTCTTATTGGTATCATCAGTAAGAATATTTTTAATAGTATTTTTACACACACATATCATCAAATTTGGTTGGATCTAGACAGAGTAAGAAACTGAGAAACCACTTTTGTTTTCTTTCTATTTTGCATACTTTGAAAATCGATATCTTCTAATTAAGGCAAAGGTGATGCTGGTGCAAGTTGCCAACTTGATAAATTTTCGCAAGTATCCAACTTGGTTACTAAACGACACGACATAAAGGAAATCAAAATTTAATGTATTTCACTCAAAAGTAAAAATGGAGGCAACGAAATTTGTTATTTTCGCAAACAAAAAAAAGAAGAAAGCAAAGGATGATTTTTTTACAACATGTACTTGATCTTGAAGTTGATGATGTTGAGCCAATTGGAAGATCGATATGTTTTATTGGTTTTAGCACGCACTCAGCTACTTTAATGATTAAGATTGTTAACGTCAAATCTGTCTGTTTCATTTTTTTAGTTGTGTGAGACATCTATATCCGTAATTAACTATTAGTATTAAATATAACGGAAATATTCGCTCTGTTTTAATTTAAATATTGCTGTAAATTTTAGAATCTGTTTAATCGTTTTATACTTTCAACGCATATGTATTATGAATATAATTTTCTATCTTTATCTTCACTTCTAAGACCATGATTAACCCTAAGAACCCCAATTGGGGTTTTTAGGTTTTTTTTTTTCTTCTTTTCTGTTTTTTCAAAAAAAAAAAAAAAGTTAATCAATCGTGGGTCGCCACGTGTCCGTGAGACCCGTGAACAGTGCAAGAAACTCTTAAGAACCGGTTCTTATTTAAGAGTTTTAAGAACCGGTTCTTACACTATTCATGGAACCCATCCCCTAAGAACCCCTCTAAGAACCCCCTTTAATCATGCTCTAAGCTCATTAACTTATATAATTAAATAAAACAATAAATTAGCTAAAAATAGCAAAAATAATTATTTTTTAATATATGTGAAAAATCTTAAATAATATAAAATGTAGAGGGAGTACTACTTTGGGGAAGCCGAACTAATCGATAATATAAAAGGGTATATAAACGAGGAGTGATCAATCTATAGCAAAATAGGTTTAATTTAACCTAGAATAAAATATATAATCGTACTTAATTCTACGAGATGAAAAAGGGAGCGTAGAGCCCATTTACAAGAACAACAAACGACTATGATATATGATTTAATTTGCAAAAACTCCAAATTTTATTTGTACATTCATTGGTGTTTAAACTCGAATGTTTCTTTCTCTTGGTATAATTTAAAAACCTTAATTTATGATGTGTTTTTACACCGTATGTTAAGCGTACATGCCTGGTTTCTTTTTTGTCAACACCTAGATGATTGATTGATTACTCATGTATTAGGTGGCCTATACTAATTTTTGTGTAACATCGTTTTTTTTAAGTGTTCCAAAAGTCAAGCCAAGCTGGAAGAGATGGTCCTACAATAAAACAATAGTTAGTCTATTAGCTGTAGTACCATCAGCTAAACAACCGGTAGAACTTTTAAAAACACGAAATGAATGGGAGCTAAAAAACGAAAATTACAACATGAAACAAAGGTTAAATACTTACCTGAGAAAAACAGAGAACGGGACCACCGGGTGATGCAATATAAACTTCTTTGACTCTGCAGCAACCCTCAATCACAAACATCTCCACTAGAGCTTTTACTACAACCTATGCGTCTGACTATACTTGCTTCTTGAACCGTTTGGCATGTTAGGCTTTTGCAACTTCGGAGGAAGAGAAGAGCTTTAGCCGGTTGAGAATAAATTTCCTCCCATAGTTTACAGTTCAGACTGAGAATGAGCTACTATGTTTTGCAGTTCTTGAATGATGCATTGAAACAACTTTTTTTAATTTTTAGCTTTCGAAGTAATCATAGAATCTACATCAAAACATAAATATTCGGATTTAATTATGGACCTCTTGGTTGTCTCTAAAAAAGATCACTGAAGTTGATGAACACAAGGAAAATGAAAAACCAAACTAGTGATATGTGTAAGTTTAAATTCTCGGAAAGAACTAAACAAAAATCATGACTAATGTTTCTTATCCACTATATTTGATGGGTAACTGAAATTAAAAAGTATTACTCCGGTTTGTGCTAGTGTGTTGTCAATGTGTACCATCTGAAACTAATCAAGCTAGTGTTTTGTATTGTAAGAAACAAGTTACATATTTCTAATATTGACTAGAATATTTAACGTAAGACAAATGCTAAAATTCTAGAAAATTTTGGAGGAAGATATGAGGGATAACTAAACAAAAAATTCATCATTGAATAAATGTAATTAAAATGAAGATTGATAGATGAGGCCTGAACGCAAAAAGAGCCAAAGCCGCACACAGTTTCGGGCTTTGGGAATCTAATTGAAAATGAAAGAAAAATATTCACTCAGACAACCATGCAAATATATAAGAAAACAACAATATTTTTTTTTCCAATTCGGTGGAAAAGTTGTAAACCAAAGCATATTCGATCGTCTTGGGAACTCTATAATATAATCAGACAAAAGCTATTACAATGTGTGCGTATTATTAGAGCAAGCTACTACTAGTACTACAAATAATTGATGAACTAGTATTTATAGTAACTGCCATAAAAGGTGTATTAATTTAGTCCGAATCAAGAAAGCCCAAGAACAAGCAATTTTGTTTCACACAATCTCATAATCATCTACAAAAGCTCTCTAAACCTTCAAAACATGTTGTAGATTTCAGATAGGTGTCATAGAGATTATAACTATAACCTTATACATTTTGATTTTTTTTTATATTTGGAGTGACTATAGTATGTCCAAAAAAGACCAGATGCTTTTTGTTACGCATGCTTTCATCTCCGTTGCACGTTCTCTCTATCTCCTTCACTCACTCCCACACACTTGACTGAGGATTATTGTTGATAGAAAGCAACAACAATATAATCGATCACCACCCATGTTACACATTTTTTTTGTATAGTTGAACTTTTTATTCGTTAACCCCATTCCCAAACCCTCTTCACCTCTTATTATGGATTTTTCTTTTATTAAAAAGTTGTTCCATTCTTGTGGCTTCACTTCATCGGTTGAGTTCAAAGAAATCTAGTTTGGCCGTTGCAAAATTTGCATAATAATTTATACCAAAAAGTTATTCGAAAGTTTGGTTTGCCTTTTTTTTTTGTCAGCACAAGAGACTTGATTAACGAGGAGCATCATACTTTTTGATATTCATGTTGGACCTTATTATGTTGCAATTGAATTTGAAACAATGTTTTCATAACAAAACAATTAACCATAAAAAGCTAATTTAAGTAGTAAGCATAAGAGAATCTAGTGGAATAAAGATGAATGAAATGAAGATTAATAAAACAGAAATGATGGTATACAAACTTTGATCAATAAAGCAATCACTGCAGTTTAAATATTAATATTGTGGACGTCTTTATCCGACATGACATTTTGCATGATAGACAAAAAATTATAAAAGACATGGACAATTTCGATATCAAAAAGGTGAAAGAGACTTGAGAGCAAAATGGCAAATGAGAGGTCTTAATTATTGGTTGGTGGATAAACTAGATTTTTTCATTTAATTGTCATGTATATATATATGTCCTTATAAAATTATTACATCGTGTTTTATATTTGTATGTTGGGTCTCTTGTTTTTTTGACCAGATGAAATTATGCTTTGATTTTTTTTTGTGTGTTAGGCTGTCAGATACCTAAGACCATCTCTAATAGTTTATTCTATTTTTTACACTAAAATAGAGTGACTTTATAATAGAGTTGGAGTTTGCTCCAATGTTACTCTATTTTAGAGTGAAAAATAGAGTGATGAACAAAAAAAACAACTTACTCTATATTTGGAGTAAACCTATTTTTCACTCTATTATAGAGTGAAAAATAGAATATCATTGGAACACTTTTTACTCTAAACTCTATTTTAAAGTGAAAAATAGAGTGGGGCTGAAGATACTCTAAAATGTTGGTCTCTCTGTGTATATATACCACGACGAATGTGACTGCTAGAGACATTTTGAAATCGAATTAAAGCAGACAAAACAAATTAAGATGGGCTTAACTATATTGGGCTTAAACATTTTGGTTTCATCTCTAAATTTAGGCCGCAAATGTTTTTTTTTTTGTTATTTTTCTCAAACTAGATTTCATCAACAATCTTTTTCGGGAGAGTGGTCTCTATTCAGTGACACAAGTTTTCGCAGTATGTTTTTTTTTAACATATACTCCCTCCGTTTCATATTAGTTGTCATTCTAGGGTTATGCACACAAATTAAGAAAACATTTAATTTTACATATTTTCAAAATAAAAACACTATTACCAATATACCTAACCATATATCAACCAATAGAAAAATAGAGTAACTAATATTACCAATAAATTTTGCCTTGAAAACCGAAAACGACACTTATTTTGAAACAAAAATCCTACTCCAAAACGACATATAATTTAAAACGGAGGGAGTATATATTTATCTCATCTTTCCCAATTTGGGACATCATTACAGTGATTAACAACACAGTGATTAACAACAGTAGTTAACTTGATTTTGGCGTTTTCAAGGTGCCATTTTGGGATGTCTGTTTGGAGTTACTTGAGATATGTCATCGATAGTGACTATGTAGATGATATGGATCATCCAATATTATATTGCATCTGGTTAAAGCGAGAGCGATGAAGATACACTCTTGAAAGTGCAAAAGAAAGTGATCTTGCTAAGATGGAGAAGTTCAAGAATCAAGATCACTAGCTTTTCATTTTTACTTTCATCATTATATTCACTCTCCTTCTCATACTCAATAAGATATAGATGAAAAATGAAAAAGTTTTTAATTTGGTTTTAGGAGGAAGTAATCTTTTGTATTGATGTTGAAGAAAAGGAACAAAAAAAAGAAAGATAAACGGCGTTGGTTCGTTGGTCAGTTACCAACTTACCATCCACGTTGCTTCGGAAACGGAACAACGCACTGCTTGTCGTTTCTCCACTCTAACAACAACAACAACTAGCTTTACGTAATTTTCCAGACTTTAGTTGAGGGTATTATCGTCAATCAAGTCAGATTAAAATGTTTCAACTTTCCATCATCAATGCTATTTTACATTTTATCAGAAGAAGAAGATGAAGAAAGAGGAATAAAATCTTCACAAGAGAGAAAAAAGCTGTCCCCTGATTTCCAAAAAACTCTTTCTATCGAGAGGAGGTGATCCATCTGTCACCTCTTCAGATTCCGATTTCATCAACAATGGCTTCCGACAATCTCACCGACAAAACAGCTGTTTTCAGAAAACTCAAATCAAAATCTGACAACAAGGTTCGGTTTTATGTTTTCTTTGTTGTACATTGAGAATAATCGTCTGATTGATCTTGTAATGTTGTAGATCTGGGACTTGTTTGAGTAGATCTTCGATTTCTTTTTGTTGGTGTGTGTAGGTATGCTTCGATTGCAGTGCGAAGAATCCGACATGGGCATCGGTAACATACGGGATCTTCCTCTGCATTGATTGTTCAGCTACTCATCGTAGTCTCGGTGTTCACATCAGCTTCGTCAGGTCAGATTTGTTGAAGCTTTTCATTGCATCTGATAGTGATAGGTTTAGTTGTTGAAGATCAGCATTGTTTATTGTTATGAGAATGATCCAATTGATCGATCCATTGGCTATTATTATAAGTTCTTTTGTCTTATTGGATTCAATTAAGTCACGCTTTTGTAGCTTTTGATGGTTTAGTTCTGAAAATGTAGCATTAGGTTGATCAGCATTGTTTACCCAGTTTATTGTTATGAAATAATTCAAATCATCGATCTTTTTTGATTATTATATTAAGTTCTTTTGTCTTATTGGATTGAACAACGTTTACATTACGTCTCAAAATGATACCTTTTTCGTTTTTTTTTGTATGTCTCAATCTGGTGTAGATCTACGAATTTGGACTCATGGAGCCCTGAGCAGCTCAGGACAATGATGTTTGGTGGGAACAACCGTGCTCATGTGTTCTTCAAGCAGCATGGATGGACTGATGGTGGCAAAATCGAGGCTAAGTACACTTCAAGAGCTGCTGATTTGTATCGCCAGATTCTTGCTAAAGAAGTTGCTAAAGCCATTGCTGAAGATGCTAGTTTTGCTCTACCTTCATCTCCCCTTGCTGCGGAAGGATCTAATGGGCTTTCTTCTTTTTCTGTCAAGGAAGAGTTACCTCCTAAAGAGAGTTTTACCGTGAAGAATGAAGCCACTTCTTCCCCTAAAGCTTCTAACACAGTCGTGCCTAGTACCTTTAAGAAACCTATTGGTGCTAAAAGGACGGGCAAAACTGGTGGTCTTGGTGCACGGAAGCTTACTACTAAGGTAATTCCTCAGCTTGTTTCTTGGAGCATTACTGTTTGAATTGTAAGATCTGATTTTCTTGTTTGTTTTTGTGAAATGCTAGTCTACGGGGAATCTATATGAGCAGAAACCAGAAGAAGTTGCACCGGTGATTCCAGCTGCAACTCCAACCAATAACGGTGGAAGCAAATCATCAGGTGGCTCATCATCATATGCTTCTCGGTTTGAGTACAATGACGACTTTCAATCCGGAGGAGGAAAAAGCATTGGTGGTACACAAGTGCTTAACCATGTTGCCCCACCAAAGTCGTCGAGCTTCTTCTCGGATTTTGGAATGGACACTTCTTTCCCCAAGAAACCCAACTCCTCAAAAGCTCAGGTATATTCATTGAGATTGTGAATCCGTTATCCATCTCTCTGCTAAACTTTTTTCTTGGTTCTTCTTAATAGGTTGAAGAATCAGATGAAGCAAGAAAGAAGTTCACAAACGCAAAGTCCATTTCTTCTGCTCAGTACTTTGGTGATCAGAACAAAAACGCTGACCTTGAATCAAAAGCTACTCTTCAGAAGTTTTCAGTAAGTTTCATTCCACACAACTTCAAAAGAAGAAACATTTTCATTCATTTGATTCTAAATGTTCATTGTGGGGACGTTACAGGGCTCAGCATCTATCTCAAGCGCTGATTTTTTCGGTCATGGCCAAGACGATTCCAACGATGATATAACTGCTAGTGATCTCATTAACCGACTTTCTTTCCAGGTAAAAGATTTATATTCCAAAAGCTCTGCTTCTTCGTCTTCTTCAGATTGTAACCTTAGTGATAACTGTTTGTATTAGGCACAACAAGATATATCGTCGATAGTGAACATAGCAGGGGAAACGAAGAAGAAGCTTGGAACTTTGGCCTCTGGTATCTTCAGTGATATTCAGGACAGAATGCTGTAAGAAGAAGAAGAAGAATTCTCGCATGTTTTTTTTTTCATTTTACAGAGAAGAAGAAAGAAATTGTCAGGAAACTTCAAATGAACTATACTCGTTTCCTTTCTATGTTTTTAGAGAGCTTTTTTTTTGGGAATTGAGACGTGGCTTTTGTTGTTATATCAACCTATTGAATATGTCAAAAGACTTTTGTTAATCTGTTTGTTTGCAGATAAAAAAGTGGATTAAATCGATTTAATTGTTAAGATACAATCTCTTTTGAATGTTAAAATTATTGAAAATGGTTCTGGAAGATTTGTATTAGTTATATAATTTTTTTTAACAACAAATACTTATATTAAAATTAGCCGTGTAATAAATCAGTTACAACAGCAGTAAATTGATAAGATAATTAAACAAAACAAAAGATAGAAGTGAAAGAAGAAATCCGTATATGATTTTCACTTGTTTAGAGTCCAAGTTTAAAGAAAGCAAATAAGTCATATAATATGTGCAAATAAGGCATATAATATGTTTCTGATTTTACACATATAGTAAATGAATATACATACAACTTTTTTAATGTATGTATATTCACTTACTATACATACAACGTTTTTGAAGTGAATATACATACAGCTTGTCCACAAAAAAAAAAGTAAGTGAATATACATACATTGTTTTTTTTGAATGTTAAAATCCTCAAAATTAATGATAAGATTACGATATATGGTTCTGGAAGATTCAAATCATGCACATATAGTGTGTTCATGAAATTTGTTTTGCAGTTGACGTAGCAAAATACATATAATTCAATCAAGAATACTTACATATCTTATTCTTACAATTGTTTTAAATATTTTTATCCACTAAGCTAGTATTGAATTTGTTTATCCTTTTTGTAACTTCACTATTTAAAAAAATAAATAACTAAATTCAAATATTTATTTACATAAATCATCACAATTGATTTTATTGAATTATAAAATTTGGCTATAAAGAGAAAAAAATAATCCAAAGTTGACCACCGACCATAAACAAAACAAACCGTAAATAAGAAGCATCTGTATCATCAGATCAACAAACACCGTAGATTCAAAAACCCTAACAATGGCTTCTCAATTTTCCCTCCCAATTCAAATCCACCCGTAGACTCCTTCTTCTTCTTCCTCCCAAACCTTTATTTTCTTCAACGACCATTGATTCGCTGAGAGTTCCATCGACCAACGAAACCCTAATTTCGAATCAAAACTTGGGGGGGTTTCACCTAAACACGATGCTGATCGCTGATTCCGACTTACCTCCATCGATTCCACCGTTGATACCCAACCCAATCGAAACCCTAGACGAGTCGATTGGAATCCATGCAGTTCAATCACTTGCTCTTTCCTCGCCCTCTCGTGGTCTTGAGGTGGAAGAGGTCTCAGTCGAGCAAAACCTAACCGTGCCTTCTCTTGATCACGTCGTGGAATGCAGTGACGACGTTCCGCGAGCTCCAGACGTGTACGACGAACCCTTTTCGGACATTTGTTTGTCAGATAATTACAAACAGTGGACTCCTAATGTTTCGTCTGTGTATGACACTGATGATGAGTCTACAAGTAACTTGTTGAGTTACAACCAACCTTGGTTTAGTTTCATTCAAGAAGAACCTCCCAAGATGATCGACGACGAGGAGCTCTCTTCTGTTGTATGTTTTCTTGAATTTTTTTTTATTTTTTTTTGTGTGTATATAATATGGTCTGTTACATGGATTGTAGGGTGTTGGGCTTTGGAATCTAGGCAACAGTTGTTTCGTTAACTCGGTGTTGCAGTGTTTGACTCACACTGTCCCTCTTATCAACAGTCTTTCTTCTTACAAATCTCCAGGTCCTTGTAACTGTAAGACTCTCTCTTCACAATGTGGCTTTTTTTTTTTTAATTTCTTCACACTGTAATGAAATTTTGAATTTTTTTGAAGGTGGCAATGAGATGTTCTGTGTTATAAGTGTTCTTAAAGGTCACATAGAGTCTGCACTGACGACTTCAAGACGTTCAATATCTCCCTATTACTTCCTTAACAATCTTAACTGTATCCTTTCATAGTCTCACTAATTGTAGTCATAATGTTTTATCTCTTAACTCTTTGAATGTATTGCTTTGGATTTTATCCTTAATCTGCCACAGATTTTTCGGCTGACTTCAGGCGTTACCAGCAAGAAGACGCTCATGAGTTTCTACAAGCGTTTTTGGATAAGTTGGAGAGATGTTGTTTTGACCCAAGTATTGACCCCGACTCTGTCTCTGTCTCTTCTCAAGATGGTAACTTGGTTCAACGTATCTTTGGTGGTCGTCTCGTCAGTGAGGTATAAAGTTAACGATAATCATACATTTTGTCAAGCAGTTTTCGGAAAATGGGTTTTAAGATAACCTTTGTTGTCGTTTCTTCTTTCAGCTTCGTTGCTGCAACTGCAACTCTGTTTCTGAGACATTTGAAAACTCTCTTGGGTTGAGTTTGGAAATTGAAGATGTGTATAACCTTCAGAGTGCGCTGGATTCGTTTACCCGTGTGGAAAAACTTGATGAGCCAATGACTTGTGATAACTGTAAGGAAAAAGTCTCAAAGGAGAAACAACTCTTACTCTATAAGCTGCCACAGGTTGTCACGTTTCATCTGAAGAGATTCAAGAATAATGGTTTTTTTATGGAGAAGATATTCAATCATGTCGAGTTTCCATTGGAGATAGACTTACAGCCATATATGATCATAAGCCAGAACAACGAAGTATGTTTAACTCTCTCTTATCACCCTTTAAGTTCTCAAAGTTATCTGAGATCTCACACTTTATTTGTTTCTTTCTTCAGGTTACTACAAAATATCGTCTTTATGCTTTTGTGGAGCATTTTGGGTCATTAGCTTACGGTCATTACTCTTCCTATGTGAGGTCAGCCCCAAAGATATGGCATCAATTTGATGACAAGCAGGTGATATATCTAGTAACTTTTGGTTGCTTCCAAAATGGTTTTGATAATTGAACATTCCTCTTGTTGTATGGTTGACAAAACTCGGCAGGTCACTAGAGTTGATGAAGATAGAGTGTTATCACAAGACGCATATATTCTTTTCTACGCGAGAGAAGGGATTCCCTTGTTTTCTAGCACCGTTGAAGAGGTGCATCCATTGGCTGAAGCTAGCTTGCAAAATCCGTCTCCAAACTCTGTCCTTGATCCTACCAGCGGGGAGTGTTCATCTGAAATCAGTTATGAGAATGTCTATAAATCCAACAAACTCTGTGAAGACTCAGCGGGAGCAACTGAGCTACGATATGTCAATCCAGAAGAAAGATATATTTCCCTCTCGAACGAGTTTGAAGAAGATGTGTTGTTTCAATCAGCAGAGTCCAGTGGCGAGGATTCTCCCATGGTAGAGCCTTTGGACCTTCATCGTTCTAACGATTCATGCACTGAGAAAGAAGTGGATTCTCGTTTAGACATTGAAAGAGCTAATACCACTGGTGATCACTCTGTTCCTTATCTCATGGTTCAAGATCAAGACTCATCTAAAAAACAACAGGGTACCCTTCTTTAACTGAGTTTTATGTTTTCCTTTGTATCATTGTAAACCTTGTGGAGTTAAAGTACTTACTTGGTCAGTGTGTGTGTGTGTACTTGCAGAGGGAATTTGCCAACTAGAGCAATTGGAAGCCACAAAGAATCAAGAAGAAGAAGAAGAAGAAGAACCATGCAAGCAGCCATTACTAATTGTTCATAGAAGAGGCCTCGTGAAGAAACCTTCACCTCGTGAAAGAGTGTTGGACCAAGGCATATCAACAACATCTGGTTCTCCACCCAAAAAACTAAAAAAGGCATGAAAAAGTGCAGCATCTGGGACACAAAGAGGGTATCTCGTGGACTTTCTTGATCGTTGATGACTTTGATTAGACTAAATCAGGTTTTAATTGTTTTCGGTTTTGTGCATAGTAATCTAGTTTTGGTATAAACTGTCGGAAGAAAACAAAAACCAATATGACAGAATCTAAAGCTTTTTTTAGAAAAATCAATTAACCAAAGTCAAGTCAAGCAAGCACCAAATGGCTGACAAAAAGATCACTAGACCAGAGAATTTGTCGAGTTTTCACTGTATTAAAGGATAAATAAATATTTTAGTTATTAGAAAAGAAAATAATAGCAAGTGGTTAGTGATATGAAAACCGACCAGTTTGGTTCCGGTCACTTTGATCTGTTGCATAACCAACAATTCAAAATTAAAATGACTAACCAAATTAAATACAGTGTCAGTAAAAACCTGAAGCTTATTGGACTATGTAGAAATGATTTTCTTTTACTTGGTCTCTTGTGGAATGTCCTCGGAGAGATAATCTAATTAAAAATACTAGTCGTCGTCCGAGTCTACTTGGTTTATATTTTGTTAAAAATGAAAAGAAAAGAAATTTTGTAGAAATTTAATAAAGAAAAGGGAGTGGAGGATAATCAGCAGGCCCATCAAGGTCAGATATGGCGTGCCGTGTCCAAGTGCTTCAGTTTTGACTAAAACCTTTCTATTTTTTTTCCTTTTCTCATCATTTGTAGTATTTTAGTTCTAGACGTCAAGGAAAATACTTCAAATAACGAAAACTTCAAATATCTCGTGTTTTAAGTTTAAATGGTATTCCTACTGATTATCTCGTGTTTTAAGTTTTAAATTATATATTCCTTACAGATGTATTGTATAGTTTATCCCATAGTCCCCATTGCCATATGTTGTAGTTATGTGCGTTATAGAGAATACTATAATGGAATAGAGAAATATAATGAAGGACGAGAGAGAAACAGAAATAAAATGTGATCAACCAAAACAATTTAGTATTTTAAAAACACACAAATTATCCATGAAAAAGTAAGAAAGAACATAATGTGGATTGGGCCTTTCAAAATCTAGAAGTCAAGTGGCGTCTTTTTTCAAAGTCAATGGACAATAAAACGTAAACAAGACTTGTGCGTTCCTATTTAAATGACTGCACACATTTTTCAAAATTATTACAATGATATGATTCATACTATTAAATATTTCAGTTTTGTATATATGGATTGTATCAAATATTCTCCAACTTTTCTATTGAGAAATACAATTTGGCATCTTCCTCCATCTACCGATAGGGCATGACTAATGAATAAAAAGTTGTTGTTATCATATGACGTTTATACAATGCATATAATATGTTTCCTTTAATTTATCTCCTTGTCGTCATTCTTTTAGTTTATTAGAGTTTTACATTATAGACATAAATTAGAGACACACTATAAGACTCAATGATCTATCATCGGACCAACAAATTGTATATCCGCATGAAACATGGAGGTCTAATTAACAACGCAACGAGTTTAATCGTATAATAACATACCAGATATTAAAACAAAATGTGTTCTAATTCATTATGTAAAAGGAGAAAATAAAAAATTTCATCGAATTTTTGAATTCAAATATGATATTTACGTTTAGGGAACATATTGGTTTATCAAAACTAGTTGTCTTTTCCTATCAGATTAGACATGACAGCAATTCAATAAAGTTTTTGGTTATATAAAACAAATTTAGTTATGTGTACAGCATACTTATGATTATTTATAACCAAAGGGCATGTGTTTAAGATGGAATTTCCTTTTCAAGTGATGCATATTGGACCAGTTAATACTGACTTTGCTATGCTTGATTACCTAATTAAATTGGAACAGTAACCAAACTCAAGCACTAATATAAAACAAAAGGGTGTGTTATGATATAATCACCCGACCTAAATTTCTGCATTAATTTCCACTTTATTAATTATTATACTAATAAACTTACAAACGAGTACAGATGGATTAGGTTATTATTGTTCAGTTCATGAGCTTGTCTCCTCTTATTGCTCGCTTTAAAAGCTATAACAATGGAATCTAATTATTGATATCATCTAGTATTTACTTAAATATTATATACACATATACACCAATAATAAGAACAAAGTAAAGTGCTGCGGTTCACACTTGTTCCAACTCATTCTTATGCACAAATATTCGAATTATAGCGTCTGCACATACATACATACATTTCCACCATAGCTCTAGTGAAGATGTACACAATCTCGGAAATATTTTGTGATTTTGTTGGATTTTACAGTATTTTTGTTTTTGTTCACAGTCTGTTTCTTTCTCCATGGTCATGTTTTGACAACATTGCGTATGTAACTTAATAATGTCATCAGTGATATAAAAAATTCCTGGAGGCAAAAAATTGTTGTTGGTTATGTATTGAGATGGGTTACACTATTTTAATAAAAGATTACATGACACAACAAAATATGTATATCTTTAATTTAATAAGAAAAATATATTATATAGATAGCTAACTTTAGGATTCCTTCAAAGAAAATATTTTATATTTGGATTGAAGGTTTAGTGATTAGTATTTACTCTGTTCAAAAAAGATTAATAAGAAATAAGAAATGAGGGACAACTAGAGAGACCACCTGATCGAAGAAATAAAAAGAACATATAATGGGATTGTAAAGAAGGATAGAGATGAGAATGTCAAGCTACAATAATGGAATGGAGCAATAGTTTTCTCCACTTGGCTAATATAATATCTAACACGAAAACACTAACTTTTCCCAATTACAAAATATTTCTTTGTGAATAACCCAACAAAAATTCTTAGTGTATAACCCAACTATAATGTTGTGCTGTAAAAGCTGTGTAACGTAAAAAACGTAAAAAAATATTAACTACTAGTACTTAGATAAAACAATGGATGCTGAGTATTTAAAGATAAGTCCAATAGTGACAGAAACATATTAAAGAAAAAACAAAAATACATAAAAATAAGGAAAATATATTAAAATACAGTTTTTATATGACCAAAGTTAGAAAATACGTATGATATGAAAATCAAAATATCTTTATTTATATTTATAATTAACAAAAAGGGAGAAAAATAGTAAGCTATATTTGATAATATTGTTTGAAGATACGTTTAAGAGAATATCACAAAAATATAGGAAAAAAAAAAATTTTAGTGGAATAATGTAAAGTAACTACAGAATAATAATTGAAAAATAGAAGGAAAGGCGAAGGAGGTTCGGTTGGTCGACTTTGCTAAGATAAGAGAGAGGGATGGTCTCTCTCTCTCTCTCTCTAAACCTTTCTCTGCAAGAAAACTTCTCTCTAAAACCCATTTCTTTCTCTCTCGAAAAAGTTCCAAGCTTTACTCGAAAAAGACGCTCCTTTTTCTCTTCCTGCATTTGGGTTTCTCACGACAATGGCAATAGAGGATCAAGAGAACACAATCCGCGAAATCAAGCCTAAGAACAGAAGAATCATGGTACTTCAAACAAACAATACTCTGTTTCTCGATTTTCGTTTTGCTTTCTATATGTTCCCCAAATGAGCAATGGTTTGTGTTTTCTGTGTTTGTGATTTTGAATTTGGAAAATTCAAAATCGAAAATGACGAAAAGTATTCACCTTTAGAAGTATTCAACTTCTTCATCCAAGTGCTCTGTTTCTTGCTCTGTTTCTTGTACCTAACAAAGGGTTTGTTTTTATCTTGAAGCACTAGTGAGCACGAATCTAGAACATTCCTGGGTTTATTATGATTCCTTTTTTAAAGCATAAGAGAATCAAATTATAAACTTATCCCACAAGACTGAAATGAGGATTGTATGAAGTTCAATGGTGGTTTAAGAGATATGTTGAAATGTTCTCTTGAGGTTTTATCATATACCAAATCGTTATGTTAATTTTCTGAAATATATATATCATTAAAATTGGTTTTTGGTGTAGGGAGCTGGTGGACCTGAGGAGGAAGATAACAGGTGGCCACCGTGGCTGAAACCTCTTCTTAAAGAGCATTTCTTTGTTCACTGCAAGTTTCATGTAGACTCTCACAAGAGTGAATGCAATATGTACTGCCTAGACTGCACCAACGGCCCTCTTTGCTCTCTCTGTCTCGCCCATCACAAGGATCATCGCACCATTCAGGTGCGTTCTTGCTATAACTCAAAAGTAGATTGATTTCAATAATATTTTGGTTTTTGAATCTGTCTTTGAATTTGTTTTGGCAGATAAGGAGATCATCTTATCATGATGTTATAAGGGTGAATGAGATACAAAAGTATCTTGACATATCAGGGATCCAAACTTATGTGATCAATAGTGCTAAAGTCGTCTTCTTGAACGAGAGGCCTCAGCCTAGGCCAGGGAAAGGTGTGACCAATACCTGCAAGGTTTGCTATCGTAGCCTTGTCGATGATAGCTTCTGCTTCTGCTCTCTTGGCTGCAAGGTACCATTCAACTTTTCATTTGTACTAAAGTCAAAAGGAAGAAACTTTGGTATTGGGTCTACACTTGTTTTCCCCTCTTTACACGTTTCAAAACAACAGATCAACGAGTAAAATCCTCACATTTAATGGATTTTCTTACAGTTTCACCTAACGTTTTTGGGTTAAATTCAACTCTCTTTTAACCGCCCAAGGAAAAAGATGAAATTTTTTTGAAATGGGTCACCTTCAAATTTTGGTTTTATTATTTACAGTTTCACCTAAAACTTTCACAAGCATGTCCTTTAGTCTTGTCGAGGAAAAGAATAAAATTTGTGTCGTCTTTTTCTTGCGCATTCTAGCTCTTTCTCAATAATTTTCTATGTTTTTGAAATGAAGATTGCTGGATCATCTAGAGGCTTTGAAAAGGGGAGGAAGAACCTTTTGATGGAGACAGAGGATTCAGGGAGTTTCAGCCCATCAACACCTCCACTTACTGCATCTAGTAGTTGCAGAATCGCCAAGCGGAGAAAGGGAATCCCTCACCGATCTCCAATGGGATAAAAAAGAAGAAGAAGCAAATGAGTTAAAGCCAATACAGAAGCTTTTGCCATTTGCCAGTTTCTTGATCTGTAAGATTACTACACACAAAAGGTTTAGCTAATACAGAAGCTTTGGTCTCTTAGTTACTTGTGTTAGCAAAAAACAAAGGCCTTAAGATAGGTTTTGTTCTACTAATGGTAAGTCTGTGAATATGTAATGTGCTTTGTATATTTATGTGATGCAAAAAGGGGTAGAAAGGGAAATATAGGGCTTTTAAGGGATAAAAATGGAATAAAACAAATATAGCTTTGGTTTTCATTATGTACACATGGGTGTAAATGTGGTTTGGTTAGGTGCATATATGGATCTGGAATAACAAATAAACAATGATGAGACTTATCACCTTTATATTCGTCCGTTTCTATACTTCTAAAAGTATTTTTCTATTAATTACAAGAATCATTTGTTTTTTAAATGACTATTAGTGTTATCTAACTGGCTTCAAAATATTATACTGAAACAGACAATCAATTTATCGAATGTACAAAATTATTGGGTTGAACGATTCATCGCAGCAAGAGTTTGGACATAGAAAGACAGATTATACCTTGTGGTTATCTAAATAGATGGAACCACTTTTTGTTTTGTTTTATATGCTACTCTAGATATACTAATAAATACAAGTCTTTAAAAAATAACTAAGGTCTATTCGTTCTACGGTATGTGGTGTATTAATGCTCATGGGGCATTGTGTTGGAAAGCATTTGGTGGGGAAGGTGTAGTTTGCTTTCTCTTTTAACTTTTTTTTCTTGAGAAATGGAACCATTTGAAAATTGGAATAAGTATAAGAGAAAGTAGACAAGAATATGTCATTTCTCTAATAGGAGAGAACCTAACTAAAAGTCTTACCTATAAAAATTGACAAATTGATCAAATCTAACGTTTATTTGGTGTACACAAACCTTGTTTTAAAAACGTGACAAAAGACAACATATTAAAAGTAAATACTGTTTACCTAAAAGAAAATCATCTCTGTCAAAAAAAAAACATCTAATACAGTAAAATTTTAATTTACCAATTTTTTAAAGAGTACTAAAATCAATCTAATAGTATGTGATGATTGCGATTTTATTATTTTAGAAAATTTCTATAAAGTAGAAACCATTCCTTATGGTTTATTTTTTTACCAAGAGAAGAAATCCAACAAAGACGTACAATAATAATCTCACAAGTCAAAACACGGCATAAGTACATGAGAACGTTTCTTCTTTGTACTTGTGTGGGAATGTTACTTACTCAAAAGTTCTCAATTGTAGCTCTTTTGATTCAAAGATCAGCGAATTTATTTCTCATCCGCAAGTAAATCTATGACAAGTAGCAACAGGGGATGGAAGTAGACCAATAGTTCTGTAATTGGCTTTCCGTTGCAAGAATCTCCAACCTCTTACACACATTAATCAACTTATTACTCAACTCACAAGACCCGCCACTTATCTTTCCAAGTAGCTTCTCCTTTGTGTGAACCTCTCATCAATCTACCTTGCCTCAACCTGAGTTTTTGCCAGTCCAAACGTACTTGCTCTCTCAGACTTAGCTCCACACTTGAGTTAGTAACTTCATCATCATCGTCTCCTTGATCATTACCTTGGCTTTCTAATAACAGATCCTTGCAAAAAAAGACTTCTTCCTGGAGCTCACAACCCCACTGCAGACAGACCCTTTTACTTCACGTAAACAGCCAAGATTTTACTCTTCCATGTGCTAAGAATCTGACTTTGTTTCATTGATACATAACAAGTACATTACACTTCCACTTCCACTTCAAAACTTGTGTCATTATGTGTAAAGATCGTCAGGAATTCCCAAACTGAGTCAGTTTCATTTTGGCTTTAGCCATTCTTGCTTCACCATAACACCCCGACATCCGTAAACCCGACAAAACAGCTCTTCTCGCAGACGACGGAATCTTTATTCCTTTATTGTAACAGGACAAAAGCAGCTTCGAAGCACAAACAAACCTCGTTTCTTTACAGAGATTATGCACAACACAAGTATAAGTATACTCATCTTTCACTTCCATCGACTCAAACAATCTCATCGCACGGTCCATATGACCCGCTTTACACAACCCATCAACCAAACAGTTACACGTCACGAGATTCAACCCAATCCCCATCTCTCCCATACTTACAAAATGCTTCTCTGCTCTTCTCGTCTGTCCCGTCCTCAACAAACCATTGACTATGATCGTATGCGTATACTCATCAGCTTTCATTCCTTTCCTCTCTATCTCTCCCAACAAATCATCCACAGCATCCAAATCCCCTTCTCTAAAATACAGATTCAACAAAGTATTATACGAAACAATGTCATGCCTCCTACCATTCCTAACCAGCTCTTGCATATACTCATACGCCTCTTTCGTCCTCCCTGTCTTAATCAAAGCACTAACAACCGCGAAATACGCGTACCCGTCATAAGTATACCCTTCTCTTTTCATCTCTAGAAACAACTGAAGCCCTCTTCTAATCCTCCTAGTCTTGAAATATAGCTTTAGTATCGTCGTGTATGTAACTGCATTCGGAGTGTAACCCGATCTCTTAAGCTCTGTTAACATCCATTTCGCAGTACCAACCCTCCTGGCTTTACAAAGCCCGTTGATAAGAATGTTGTAAGTCATCAACCCTGGTTTAAACTTACTCTGCATCTCTTTAAACATCTCAAGAGCATCATCTACATAACCACACTTGCAAAGCGCATCAAGCAGAACATTGTAAGTATCAGGACCAGGGCTAAGCCCAGCTAAGTGAAGATCCTTGTAAAGAACACGAAAGGCTTCTTCTTGTTTCCCTAACTTGAAGTAACAACACATCAAAGTGTTGTAACTCAACAGATCAGGGTATAAACCCCACTCGAGCATTTCGTCGAACAGGTAGAGGACACGTTCCAGCATAAGCCGTCTAGCCGCTCCGGCGATTAGAGAGTTGTACGTAGCGACGTCAGGTCTAATCCCAGCGTCTCTCATACGACGAGTGATGGCGTAAGCTTCTTCGATTCCGACGAAACGGCAGTAGCCAGTGATCAGTGTGTTGTAAGTGACGACATCGGGAGAAACGCCTAATCTGATTCCGTCTGTGATTAAGGTTTCGGCTTTCTCGATTTTTCGGAATTTGCAGAGGGAGTCGACGCATATGTTGAGTAGCCTTGTTGATAGTCCCGTGAATTTGACCAGCCCGAGGACCATTCTCTACTCGGATTAAACATAGAAGAATGGTAGAAGAGGCGAAATTTGGAGGTGAATTCGTGACATTGAAGGGTTGGAGAGTAAAGGGTTTTAGGAATGTAGCTCGCAGATGGAGAAAGTTTCGAAATTTGAGATGTAGATCTCGGCGAAGAAGATGATATCAGAAGGGAAGGGAAGAGAAGAAAAAAATGTGAAATTTCAAAACAAATATCCCCTTCGCAGCATCTGAGATGGATTTTACAAGAACAGTCTTCAACGTTTAAGTTTCATTGTGATAACCCCGTAAATGATTTAATTGTCAAATAACTCCCTAGATTTGTTTTCTTTTCAATTACACATTTTAATTTTAAGTCAATTTTTGGCCAACTAAAAAAATTATTTGGAAATTATATATATATTTATAAATTAATACTCAATAAATTAATAAATATAATAATTAATTATTTTTTATTTTTATGGATCAGTAAAAGCATAATAGTAATTTTAATAAAATAATAAATTATTTTTTTAATGTATTGATCCCATTAAAATCAGAAATTAATAATTTATATATAAAACATTTTATAAAACTTATCTACAACAGAAACAAAACCATATATTTTTTTAAAAAAATGTGTATCCTTTATTTCTTTCATTTTACTTTTTCCTTTTTATTAAATTGTAATCGAACTGCATTTATATTTTTGGATTTGTAATTTAAATAATTAAAACATATCATAAATCTGATAAAAAGAGACAAATTCTAAATATACAAAATTTAGATAATACTAAATATTGTAAAATACTTTAAAAAAAAAAGAAATTTGTAGTTTTTTTGTCATATTCTTAATTATTGATTTGTAGAATTTTTGCTGTATATGAAAATAGTACAATTCCTACTATAACCTATTTTGCCCAAAAAAAAAGTCGGTTTGTACATTAAAAATCTTATAAATATTAGTTATAAATAAGTATAATACAAAAAATTAGATTTATATAGAAAGCGGGTTGATCCACCGAGTTTTTTTTTAATATTATTTCTACCAAATCTATGCAGCATGTCTCAAATTGAATTGAGAAAACCTGTTTTCACTTAGATAGACATTGCCTGAAACTATCATTTCACTTTTAGCATTAGAGCCCAAATGTTTATGTGGCCACTTTTCAAACCAAAGAATTCAATCCCCATTTGGTCAATGTGGTAAACTCCTAATTTCATTTTATTATATTTTGGACTTTTCTAGGGTCAATCACTCACAATTTGGTTGTTCTTGTTATTGAAACTCTAGAAAATATTCTTTTTAAAAACAATCACTGGCAAAACTAAAGCATCTCAAGTTATATATTCTATCTAAAAGAAGTATATAATCAATACAACAATAAGAAAATAAAAGAACTATTATGTCAGAAAGAAAAAAAGAGGTTTTGATCATTTCTTAAGTTCTTTTACTTTCCGGAGTGTGTAGCAACCGTTTGATTGGAGACTTAACCAAAGGGGCGATGATCATATCTTCTGTTTCTAACAAGTTCTGCAAAAGTCACACAACTCTCTGTTTGGCTATGTCCTCTTGTAACCTTAATCTTGACATGCTCTGGTAATCTTAATGTATACTTATCTTCTTCCTCTGGTTTGTTTTTCACTATTGAATGTCCCGTAGAGTGCGATCTCGAGAATTTCTCTAGCATTGTCTGTTCTCTTCTTGTCTGATGATGACGATGTTGATCGTCATTGTCGTAGCTGGTTTCTTGAATTACATCGATGATCATCTCATCGACGTTAGATAAAACATTGCTGGTGTTTTCCGGGGGAGGAGGAGGAGGAGGAGGATCAAGATCGTAGCGACAAACAGGACAAGTTTTGTGAGATTCAAACCAAAGATCGATGCATTCTTGGTGAAACACATGGTAGCAAGTTGTCAAGAGACGTAGCACGTGATCTCCATCGAATTCATGTAGACAAATGGCACATTCGAGGCCATATTTTTCTTGCCGGAGATCTTTAATGGAGAAATAAGGAAAAGTAGGAAACGAGTTTATGATTCTAAGGTCTAGGCCAAGATTGACTGGAGGAGCTTCATGTGTCTGAAGGGGATTGTCGGTTGCTTCTACTTCTTCTCCACTTTGATGGATACGCCAGGCTTGCATTATGGTGTCGAGAAAACACTTACAGATATAGAGAGTGATGAAACTGATAAAGATGAATATTAGAAAGCTTACGGTGAAGATCACTGTGAGAGGCGGTCTCACGTAATGTTCTTGTGGCGGTAAAGGTGAAGGAATATTTGTCGACATTATGGCAGCCGGAGATTGATTATGATCTCCATCTCATAAACTAGGAAATTAAAAACAATAGAGCTAGAAAAAATAAAGACATGGAGAGTATGTGTGGAAGATGTGTGGTTAGATTTTTATCTTTCACCAAAACTCATAACAAAACAAACGAATTAATTATGGTACGGTAACTTGCTCAGAAAACACTGCAAACGAACTTTAATTCGGTGAAGATGGAATCATTTTGTACTTGTAGTTAATATCATTGGAATTGGGTTAAATATATATATGTATTCTAGATAGAATATTAGTGTATCGTATGCCACTTTTTAAAAAAATATATATATATATATATATCACATAGCATACATATTGGCTGCAAATGTTGGATGAAGATCAAACCAATCAATGACGGAAGCATAAACTTTTTGTATTGGAATCAGAATTTTTTCATAAAAGTCAAATTTTATTTTTTAATAAGGTCAATATATTTTTTTAAAAATAGTAGGGTTAACTGACGCCATTTTTCATACATTGCCTCCGCCCCTGAAACCAATCACGTTTGGCATTTCAGTTTAAACCGATTAGTGTGGATGTTAAATGTTGATTTCTCAGCGAACCAGCATCATTTAATTTTAAATGTGAAAAATCACCGAGAAACTCAGATGTTAACAAAACGAGTTTTGAAGTTTGCATAATGATAAAGAGAACATTTTAGACTTCTAACAATATTTACTTACGTTTATAGTTTTTTCTTTGGTTCAGAGACAACACAATCTCTATATGAATTATTTACATGTCATGAAAGACCAGTGGTTCCAAAATTTTGTAAGTCCATTTTGTTTTGATCTTAGAGAGTTTAGTGAGCTATTTGATCTCCATAACTTTAAGCGGAGTTATGGACTAAATACTAACCCTCCGTTTGGACTATGCATGTGTGTTTGACTTCGGATTAATGAATCTTGGTTCTCAGAACCAAAAGAAAAAATTATTATTGAGCCATACAAATTTAAATAGGTAAAGCCCACACGAATACTAGGTTTCAGTTAGGCCCAATAGTTTTGTGTATCTATATAAAAGAAAACCTAGTACAACTGATGGAGGGAGGACTTGTGTTATGTTAGAGAGGATGCGGAGGAAAGCTGGGGCGAAGACAGCGAAAATAGAGGTGTGGTGGGACATGAATGACTGCCCGATTCCGGAGGGGTATGATGGTCGTGGGGTCCGTCCAAGTATAGAAAGGGCGTGCAAGAAACGAGGCTACACTGGTCCTGTCTCCATCACTGCGTATGCGGACCAAACACAAACCCCTGATCACCACCTTCTAGCGCTCTCTTCCACTGGAGTTTCTGTTGCACATACCAAATCCGGTTAGTCTTTCTCTCTGGTGGTTAGTATATTATAACAAAACTCTCCCTTTATGTTTTTTTTCATTACATTCACAGATACCACGCGGTCAGTCATGTATCGGGATATAGTGGAATGGCGAGGTCAAAATCCACCTCCTGCTACAATGATGATGATATCCGATCAGGTGGAAGGTGACTTCTCCTGGGATCTTGCCCGTCTACAACAGCGCACTAGTTACGACCTTTTTCAGGCTAATTCAATGAAGCATTGCAGCGATGATTTCATCCTTGTCTATTATGCAAATTGGCGCTGGGAACAATTACTAGAAGAAGACGGAGGCGCACCACTTGTGGCGGCGGCGGGTGGATTATCATCATCTGCTGCCATGTTTTATTGCAAAACGTGCAATTTCAATTGCCAAAGCCTGAAGAAATTCAGAAAGCATCTCTCGAGTTATGAGCATGGACTGGAAGTAAGTAAGGAAGCAAGCATCCTCTCTCTCTCTCTCTATATACTTTTTGTTTCATGCTCTGAGCAACAACAACTCTTTTTTGTCAAGCTCAGGAGGCTATAAACCCTCCGGACACACGACTGTCATGTGTAACGAAGACGTGGGCAAGGAACTACCCGGCCACTCCTGAACACGCCACAGCTAAAATACATGTGATGTGGGACATGAATGACTGCCCGATTCCTGAGGGGTATGATGCTCGTCTGGTCCGTCCAAGTATAGAAAGTGCGTTCAAGGAACTAGGCTACTCTGGTCCTGTCTCCATCACTGCCTTTGCCGACCAAAAAGAAACCCCTCTTCACCACCTTCTATCTCTCTCTTCCACTCGAGTCGATTTTGCACATACCCTTGCCTGTTAGTTTGTCCCATTTTCTGTTATTTTAATTATTAAACTATCCACTGAAATTATTTCCTTTTTGTTGAAACAGGGGTCCATTACAGTCGCATTATTACAGATTTTGAGGTATGGACAAAAGATAATCCTGCTCCGGCTTCAATTATGATCATATCGGATGAAATAGCTTCCAGCCAGTACGATTCAACACTTATTTGCCGGCAACTACAAGAGAGTAACTACAACTGTTTTTTGGCTTATTCAGTTAGGCCTTTTGAAATGCCTGTTCTGGTCACTTCTGCTGAGTGGCTCTGGGATAGCTTACTACTTGCAGGTGTTTTCTTTGTTTCTTCACTCTATTACCTCCAAACTAATTATTACGCTGAGCTTCTCTTTTTTTTTTCTTCTTTTTCTTTCAGAGACAAGAAGACACATTCTTCACAAGTGCAGTGAAAGTGAAGGGGTTGTTGCATCTACCGGAATGTTTTCTTGCACATTGTGTTTATGTGATTGCAAAAGCCTCGATGATTTCAATAAGCATCTCGCAACTAAAGTACATACAAAGGAGGTATAAGCAATTAAGCATCCATTGTTGCAAAAGTCTTGTTGCTACCTGTTTTAACTCTTTCTACTCGTTGTCAAACAGGAGAACAGAATGACTTCGTTTTCTAAATCTTCCCCTCGCCGGCGAAGGCTATATAAAATATCCAACTACTATGATGAGGCAAGTTTTTTTTTCTTCTTCTTCTTCTCAATAATGATATAGAAAGATTCTCAATAGAGAAAAATGTAAAATACATTGTCCAAATACTCTTTGTGTATACATGTTTTGTAGGTAGGATATCCTCCCAAGACCAAACGTATGAGGAAAGCACCCCAGAAGGGTCGTTTTCTTCTCCCTAGACCATTACGTTTTACTAGACGTTGAATTTGTGTATAAATAAATTTATACTAGTATGAATGGTGTTTTTTTCTATTTATTTGAATTTCTGTTTAGTACGATTATAATTTAATCATTGGGATTTTAATCTATAGGGATAATTTGAAAAGTATACTTATATTTTAATTCTTTTGAAAACTACACTTCTTTCAAATGTGGTAAGACATTTTCATCCAAATATATTATTATCTCTATATCTTTCTACCTATGGACAATTCTGATGGAGAGAAGGAATAGAGAAGCAAATCCAGTGAGGTCGAGCCACGAACCATTTCCTTATTGAGGGTTGCTGCCAGGCCAGAGGCGAAGAGGGTTATACATCTGGTCAGGGCTACCTTGTCCACCACCACTGGCCGATGCTGAAGCTGGCTCGGGGTTATTCTCTACACGCCCTGCGCTCAAATCTCGTACAACGCTTCCAACAACGACCTTTATAATAAAAAAACAGCCCAACCAAAGTCAGTATTCCGTTAATCAACTCGACTATAAAGGGTTAGAGAAATGGGAGTAACCTGGACTTGTGTGAGTCGTTGATCGTAAGGTCGTTGTCTTGGGGTTTGTTATAACGGTAACACCAATCGGTCTCTGTGCGAGTTGAATGGTCAATACCAGTTTCATGGTAATGAGAGTCATAAGTTCTTTCTTGGACTGTATCGTTGCTACAGTATATCAGGGACGTTTATGTCTAGTGTTCTGGGATTACTCTATTTGTAAGGGTCGAGAAATCAAGAACATGAAATGGTATAATACCTCATACTTAACAACTCCACTAGGGTTGTTAGATTGACGAAGCAGGACACTAGATATAGCACCTGAAGCTGAGAGAATATCAACCTTGCCTGGTCCTCCTTGATGCGTATACGCTACTATTTTTGTAGCTATGTCCTGAGTATTAATTAATGGAAAGATAATTCCAAGTAAAAAAATGTAGACAAGTTAAAGATTTAAAGATTCGAACACATTACCTCTCCAGCTTTGACCTCAATGATATCAGGTATAAACGGTATTCCTGCTCCTCCTGTAAGCAAGTGATCTTGATTTGATTCAAAAAGGGTTTCAAGAAAGATCCATGGAGTTTTTGTTTTTGTTTGAGACAGTACCTAAAGCGTTGAGCTGGGTCTTGACGGGGCGAGGAGGACGACCTCTGCTCCGTTTAGCAGGTGGGTTTGATGAGTTAGCACTTGCACCTCCACCACCACCATCAGAAGCTGAAGGAAGAGAAAGATGCAGAGAAAGATCAATGCCTTGAGGAGCATACTTCCCCTTTGGTCGTCCTCTTCCTCTTCCTCGTTGCTCGTTCCCGACTTGCATCGACGGTTGTTGCGTCGCTACGGAGGGAGGCGATCCGTCGAGCTCGAGCGGTTGTTGAGGCTGAAGCAGCGAGAGAGGCGCGACAGATAACCAGTGGGGCATCGCCTGAGAAGGGGAGGTGGGACCCGTTAACGTAGTGGCGTTGCGATTGGAGGAGCTTGTTAGCGTCCCATGCGGTGGTTGTATCTGCTGCTGCTGCTGCTGCTGCTGTTGCTGTTGCTGTTCGTTGGTTTCTTTAGAATCCATGTGAGAAAGAAACGGAAGAAACTTCTTGGAGAGAGACTGTTTTTTTGAGAATATAGACGCGGGAGAAAGTGAAGGTTTTTATGAGTTTTAAGCGAAAGCGTGTGAGCCAAGCTAACATGAGTTCTTCAGAGAGATATATAGTAGAGAGAGAGACGATTTGTATTTTATTTTGTTTATTTTACTTACAAAACTAAATAATTTAAAGAAATAAATTATTGGTTTAAGGGTATTCACTTTTCAGGGGATTTTATTTTTATCGTTTTTGATATTTAATGAAATAAATATAAAGATATGCTTTAGTTTTAGGATATAGTTTGTGAATGTGCATCAGTGCATGATAAGATTTAAGGAGGAAAATAAGAGTTAAGCCATGTGCGTACCTTAAGCAACTGGACACACACGTTAAACCAGAAGCTGTATACAAAAAAAAATATTATTAAAGTAGACTTTAGTGTGTTATCGTATGATTATTCAAGTAACCTGAAATTTCCATTTGGATAGGCGGTCATGTCCAAGATTTCTTCTCTCCCATTGCTGAGATCAATTCGAAACAAAGAAAATGGTTGGTGAATGTTAAATCAACAGAGGTAAATTAAAGGTACGAAGCAGTGTGAAAACTCACTTACAAACCAAGTCGGTCGATAGATGGATTGCACTATACAACTCATGCACAAACATTTTAGCTACAAATTAAGACACTTTTGACCAGACAACCAAACCAACACAAAACAAAAACAAAAAAACAACTACAAAGAGGGACCTTGACATTTACTTCCATGCGTGTACGTTCAAGTTCCTTGATTGTCGGCTACAAAGAGGCAAAGGAAGATTCAGTCCTTCTGTTATATACGATACCTGAGAAATTGGAAAAGTCAGCACACTTTCTCAGCTGAAACTTTTGGTTGATTGCATAATTAGTACAATGTCTTATATTAGATGAGTCTGTATATGGTAGTAGAACAAGATGAACGACCTTTACAACGGGAGTTTCTCACAAATGTGACATCATTAAGTTTGATATTTGCAAACAAAAACTTATAAGCAACCAAAACGAATCACAATAATTGATTGTCACATCACAAAGAAGAACATTGATTGTCAAACAATTTATGAACAATAATAACCACTTTCAAGAAACACTTACGCTAGTAAATAGCTAAGAAAATCAATATAGTTACTACCTTTAGACGACATAAGATGGTTTACACTTTCAACAATATCACTAGTAAATGCACCACGTAAGACTGTTTGATAGAAAACTTACAAGGGAATCAAGAGGAAGAATATAGAGATAGACCAAAAGGATGATCTGATATGTGGCTTACCAAATAGCATGTTTGAATAAAACAATAGGATATATGCAAACTCGATGAGAAGTATACCTCACTCCACTCTTCTGCTCTTTACACTCGGTTTTGGGAACACTTGCCAAGATCTAATAATGAAAGTTGGCGAGGGAACTTTTTTGATGGGCCTAAATGCAATTCAATAGTAAATTTTTGTACTAAATAAATATAAAAACGTTTACCGCGAAGTTCAGTTCAGAATGAAGAGAAGGAAAAAAAAAAAAAAAAAAGAAGATCCTTGTGAATCCAGTTTCCTCCATTTGCGTGGTATTCAGGTTCTGGAACTCTTGTTGTTATTTTTTGATTAATGGATGATTGTTTTAATCAAGTCTGGAACTTGAGGTATGAGTTAGCAGGATTAGCTTCAACAGGATATATGCAAACCCAATCCTGGTTTTGGTGTGATCCCTTCAGTTACCTGAATTCTTGATTTCCATTGTGAAGCAGGTTTAGGTCACTGGATTAGTAGTGGAGTTTACTTAGTAAAGAGATTGCATTATCTTCCTCTTCTATATTTGTTTCTACTTCCTACACTATGTTATACCTTTCTACTCTTTTGAATCAGGGACTAAGGTGGTATACAAAACGCCTAAGGGTTGAGGAAGATGGAGATTCGCGGATGAGTTTATGGAAGAGGCAGAGAAACTCACAAACGCAGAAAGATGATCCTAACTTTAATAAGACTATGCCAAGACTCGAAGTGAAATGTGAAATAAAATCTGCAAATGTAAGATTACTTGTAGTATGAACTGATTTGGAACATAGAAGTTAGGACAGGTTTCTTTTGTTTTATCAGCATTTCAAAACTTGGTATCTAGAGATAGAGTAGTAATTAGATTCTGAGATGATTCTTTGTTTCTGATTCTTGAACAAAACAAGTCTAGTTTTATAATTAGACAGACAACTGATTTTGGCGTTTGTGTTGCATCTATTGGACTTTGTAATATGTATCACTACTTCTTTGTGTTTATACACATGATATGATCAATCTCTTTTGGCTTACTAAACATGAACCAAAGTTTCTTTTTGTTGGTAATTTCATTTTCTTCAACTATCTTTTCTTCTGACACGAGGAGAGAACCCACATGAGCGACGTGGACAACACACGAGAAATCTGAAAATCTCATAAGCTCAACAACACAACACCCTAAAGCAAAGAAACAGCTGTTAAGTTTGCATACAAAGATCTCACCCTTGACACACAACACTACAAAGAGAATCGTATGTTAAAATATTTATTGGTCAATTTTGATAACTTAACTAATACGATGTTTGATGTTTTGGCTCAAAACAAAAGAACTAAAACACATTTAAAAAAAAATTATCATCAAAAATAAACTAAAAGATAAACCAACCCAACCAGTTATCAGAAAATCTGCAATATACAATTAGTCATAGTTTTCGATAAAATAAAGTTAATTTATAAATACCAAAGTATCTTTAAAAAATCTATAAACATATCTTGCATTGTGAATAATATGTGACTAGTACATACTCCATGTAGAACTAAAAATATATACAGTAAAAAATCAAGTTGATCAAGAAAATAAAAGATGTCCATTTGTAAATCAACCTTTTGTAAACATGTAAACAACATATCACCCATCTTGATTTTCTTGCGTTTTACAACAATGAACGTAATTTTTAAAAAATAATCAATGGAGTTAGGCTGATTGAGTACGGCGCTAATCGGAGTTGGGATCATTAGAAGTTCACAATATGTAGAATCAGAAACCTTGTTTTATCAACGCAAATTGAAACATATTCTAATCAGGTTAACTAATCAGACACATAGAAGAAAAAATACAATTTTCTTTGGACGGTGAATTTAACTGTATTTCCAACAAATCCATTTAAATGAGTTGTGTGTATCAACTCAAAAGTCGCAACCCGTGTGATCATTAATACTGTTCACGTTCCTTTTTCCCTTTTTGGTGGAAGAATACGGTAAGAGAGACGTTACATTTCGTGAAAATACGATTTTTTATACAATACTTCTCCAAGCCGAAGCAGTAAGAACATTATTACTGCTTCATGTTTTTTTCAGTTTATTTCGGACTTAATTATTTTATATAAATTTAAATTTTCTTCCAAAAAATATAAATTTAAATCTATCTTGCCATATAGACGTTGCAATACAGCGAATTGCCTTCCAGTTAAAAAGAAAATGAAATATCAAATTGTGTAGTCCACTAATTTGTTAGCTATAATCGTCTCATGTGGTATTTATTTCCTTTTTGTTCGAAGTCAGAAGTTAATTTTGATTAGATATGAATAGCTTAGATATTATGAATTTTACATGGCGGTTTCGTATTTACTCATTAACGTGGCATTTAGTTTGCGTAATGTGATTTAAAACGCAATTTGTAAAATTAGTTGTCCCCGTGCAATAAAAAGAAGGTATACATGTGTTAGGTGTCAACGTTGGTACGGCTTTCAAATAATCCAAAATGTCAACTTTAGTTGAGATATTGATAACTTGTTAAAGACCTCTTTTTTTTAATAAGAAAAAGTTGTATGCTTTAGACTGTATTATATTTATCACCAGTATGTTTCCTAATGAAACATTGTATCGTTTATGATTTATCATGATACAATTTGAGTTTGCGTTCGTGTAGATTGTTACATTTGTTATATTGGTCATATGATCAATTGTTTATTGTGTTGTAAAATAGAAGTTCATGTAAGGACTCAACATATTTAATCTCTTTTTGACCTAATACAAATTAAGTGATAACTAATTTTCATTCCTCGCATACATAATTAATGTAATAAGAATACAACTAGTAGTATGCTTTAATTATGTTCGACAAATAAATGTAACTAAAATGTGTATGTCCTACTTTTGTATTTAATTAGTCTAAGATAACAACGTTAATTTGTAACTAAGAGCATCATTAACGAAGGATTTAAGTGGGTTTTTTAATGGTGGATTCCATTGTTTTTACAAAACTCGGTTCTAAGAAGTGTGAAATGAGAACCGATCTTGGATAGGTTTTTGCATTGTTTGCGAGTTCCACCGACACATAACAGTCTATAACAGTTTGCGATTGATTTATTTTTTTATTTTTCTTTTAGACAAAAAAATAATAAATAAAAAAAAATTCTATGAAACCTGTTCATAATTTCAGCTTTAATATTTTTTCGTTATCAAGTTTTTTAAACAAAGAGATTTTAGCCAATAAAAAAAAGAACACATAGCAAAAGAATACTTTACAAATTGCTGAAAGTCTTTGCAAAAATTAGTTTTTTGTAATTTATCCGTCTATCTTCTCTTTTATAATTACTTTTTATTATTATATATGTAAGAGACTTTTTGAGAAACCTCTATAAATAGTGCTCTAAGGTTTTAGTTTTTCGAACTATCTTTTTAACAATATTAGTTTTCATTGGATAACACATTCATATTATTACGCAGTGCTAATGTTAATGTCTAATAATAATAATTAGATCTCATATTTTATAATTAGTAATTTAGTACTATATATTATGGAACGTATGTTAGTTTAGTATCATTTTCAGTAACTTTTGACTTCTTATTTTCGATCTTGTGAATAAAATAGAAAAAGGTACTTCAATTAATATCAACATCAATATTTACAAGTCATGTGAAACCCATCAATCTCATCTTTGATCACTTGCCACAAGAGAATATTATTTATGTACCTATTAAAGGTAATTATGTGAAAGTATATACACATATAGAGGTAAAAAGTAACATCGGGAGGGTTTTATATTTACTAGGAGTGTTGAATAGATTTTTTTTTTTTTGGTATTTTCTACAAACAATAATCGTTAAAAGTAAAAAAAAAAAAAATCATTACGCCATAAATAGATTAAATGACCATTAAGCGAAATTACAAAATGATATTTTATTTTCTCATCAGAATGTAAGAACATCAATATAAAATTAAACCCTCATATAATCGTGATTTTGTAAAATCATGCGAGAAGTAAAAACAATTACGAATCGAAACCTAATAAATGAAATTCTCATAGTTCAACAAACACAATCACACGTATCAACAACTATGTACGCAAACCATAGATCCCCATCACTCTATATACACATACACACACACACACAAAGAGCTATATATAGAGAGAGAGTAGCACAATAACAACACATTCTATTACAAAAAGAGAGAGAGAGAGAAAAAAAAATATAGAACAATTTTCTCTCCCTCAAAATGTCCAACAAGGTTCACGTAGGAAGCACTGAGATGGAGGAAGGTTTGAGAAATAAGAAGTGGAAAGTGTTAGAACCTTCCGAGAAAATCAAGAAGATTCCGAAAAGGCTTTGGGATGTCGGAAAAGAAGATCCAAGAAGGGTAATACATGCCCTTAAAGTAGGTATTTCCTTGACACTTGTCTCTTTGTTATATCTCATGGAGCCTCTCTTCAAAGACATTGGGAGCAATGCGATTTGGGCTGTCATGACCGTCGTCGTCGTTCTCGAGTTCTCTGCTGGTAAGTGTAGCCAAGTGTCAATGATCCTCCTTTTATTGTACATACAAGATTAATATATAGTAATTTAATTAGTGTACATGGGGATTTCTTGATTCTTTAGGTGCAACGTTGTGCAAAGGGCTTAATAGAGGATTAGGAACACTAATCGCGGGATCTTTGGCATTTTTCATTGAGTTTGTCGCTAATGATTCCGGAAAAGTTCTTCGAGCTATCTTCATTGGCACTGCTGTTTTTATCATTGGTATGTATTTTTTCTATATATATATTTACCCTTTTATTGTATAACAACTTTAAGTGTATACGTCTGATTATTTTGTATAAATTTCAAGAATAAATTAGGTGAGTTTCCGTTCTTTGAACATGCATGATAAATATCTTATGTGGTAAAAACATGAAATGGGATTTTGTTATCGAGTTTATAGTCTCTAAACCTAAACTAATCTCTTGAATTTAGAGACATTTAATTTCTGTATTTTAAGTTCTAACTATAAACCTACTAAAAATTGTGTTATCTTTCTAAATTATTACAGGAGCGGCTGCAACATATATAAGATTTATCCCATATATAAAGAAGAATTACGATTATGGTGTTGTGATATTTCTCTTGACGTTCAATCTGATAACGGTTTCGAGCTATAGAGTAGACAGTGTGATAAACATAGCACATGATAGATTGTACACTATAGCCATCGGTTGCGGAATATGTCTTTTCATGAGCCTTCTTGTTTTTCCTATTTGGTCCGGTGAAGATCTCCATAAGACCACCGTCGGTAAACTCCAAGGCCTCTCTCGCTCTATAGAAGGTACATATAACGTATGTATATTAGTTAAACATCTTAGAAATAACATAATTCATATCCATATTTAATATTTTTAATTTTTGTAGCATGTGTGAGTGAGTACTTTGAGGAGAAAGAGAAAGAAACATCAGATTCAAAAGACAGAATCTATGAAGGGTATCAAGCTGTTTTAGATTCTAAATCCATTGATGAAACACTCGTAAGTCTCTTTTATAGTTCTTTAATTGAGAATATATAAAATAAAACCCACAAGATAATATAATTTTAATGAAATAAAGGCATTATATGCAAACTGGGAGCCAAGACATACGAGACGATGTCATAGATTCCCATGTCAACAATATGTTAAAGTTGGAGCTGTTCTACGTCAATTTGGTTACACTGTTGTTGCTCTTCACGGTTGCTTACAAACTGAAATTCAAGTAAGTCTAATTATATATTACTAATAAAATAAAATGCATATGTAAAAGTTAAACTGAAGAAGTAAATTAAACTGAATTAAATTAATTGATTGTTTATTTGTTATTTTTATTTTCAAGACTCCAAGATCTGTTCGCGCTCTTTTCAAAGATCCTTGTGTAAGATTAGCCGGAGAAGTATGCAAAGCTTTGTCGGAACTCGCCGATAGCATCTCAAACCACCGTCACTGTTCGCCTGAGATTCTCTCCGATCATCTCCACGTGGCACTCCAAGATCTTAACTCGGCTATCAAGTCTCAACCTAAACTCTTCCTCGGCTCCAATCTCCATCGCCACAACAACAAACACCAAAACGCAGTTTCGCAACGCAACCGTGCAAACGACGTTTCGAGTAAAGCTACCGAGCCCGGTTCACGCCAAGGCCAAAGCGGCGCCGTTTCACTGTCTAGCTTCAGGACGGACACGTCAGCTTTGATGGAGTACAGGAGATCGTTCAAGAACAATAATAGGTCCGAGACGGCGGCGGCGGGGGGAGAGAGGAGGATGTTACGGCCGCAGCTGAGTAAAATAGCGGTGATGACGAGCCTTGAGTTCTCGGAGGCTTTGCCGTTCGCGGCGTTTGCGTCGTTGTTGGTGGAGATGGTGGCGAGGCTTGATAATGTAATAGAGGAAGTGGAGGAGTTGGGAAGGATCGCATGTTTTAAGGAGTATGATAACACTCGTGATCCTACGGCTGACGATGTCCGGTGCGAAAAACCGGCGAATGTTGTGATCAGTGTCGGCGCCGCGGAATAAGTTTATTTATTTATTTATTTAGGTGTATATTTTGAAAAGACGGGAGACTTATTTATCCGGTCGGTATAAAGAATCGATTATGCGGTTCGATTTGGTTCGGTATGATTTGGTCTGTTCATCTTTGATGGATGGTAAATAAGAATTATATCTTTCCGTGTCTTGGTTTTCAGAATTTGCTAATTAGAAATATCAAAGAAACATGCGAGAAGCAGTTAATATGATGATTATGATGATTTTATATTATCAAACGTAAGTCTTGACATTAGATTCCAAATAGACCCGCAACCTTGTCGATACAAACAGCTTATGGCAACTAGCGATAACATATAAGTTGTTTGGAGATGAGAAAGTTCTTCTCTTGTGTCTCAAACTCTCCTTTTTCTTCTTCTGAATTAATTGATCGTTTAGTAATGGTGAAGAATCAATGTCTAAGAGCCGTACATATTAATCCTGAAATGGAACCGTATTCATTTATAATATTAACACTTGGGAAGAAAAATAAAGGAAACAAATTTCAAAAAATGAAGGGCCCAACCGGGTTCGAACCGGTGACCTATTGATCTGCAGTCAATTGCTCTACCACTGAGCTATGGACCCAATTTGATTAAGATGTACACAGTTATTAATATCACAGGATTACAAAAATTTGAGGGACCCAAATATTCTTGGAATTTTTCTAAAATGAAATGTAAAAAGTTCTTATGAGAAAGAAATATCCATAAACTCTCAGAAATGAAAGAAAGCATACTAAAGATGACAACAGTTACACTTGCAAAACCCCAAAAAATCTTAAATCTTAAACATAAAGTCACAAATCATAAATATTATCCATAAAGTAATTGTACTTCATATATATTTGGAGGCTCATAGTCTGTTCCCCCATGTTGAGCCGGTCCTGAAAACTGATGGATCATCATCAGAAAAAAAGAAAAGATGAGTAGTTTTTGAGTACAAACACCACGTGGTTTTTATTTTGGCTCTATCTCACAACAAAAAAATATTAGTTATTAAATTATCACACTCTCTATAAAATATTAGAAATTTGGATGATAGATGAAAACATGTGAGAAATTTTGATTTATGTAAACTAATATTCTTGTACATTATAAAGAAATAATGATATTCTTGTACATTATAAAGAAATAATGATAAAATTCTTGTAAACTAATATTCTTGTACATTATAAAGAAATAATGATAAAATTCTTGTAAACTAATATTCTTGTACATTATAAAGAAATAATGATAAAATTAGCCGTGGGGAAAAAAATAGCTAAAGCTCTCCAACAAGTGGAATTTGCAAACTTTTAAGCTTTTATACATCTTTGAACCATTTGCTGCGTCACATTTTCCCCTTGTATGTAGTTCTGAATCGGTGTACAGTATATTTTTCTTTTTCCTTTTCCAAATCCCCTTTATGGATTTTGAAAAACCATGTATCAACACAACTTTTAAGATATGAAATGGTCTCAAATTCATTATTTTTTCTTATGCAAGTGATTGTTATGATCACTTCCAAAGTTGGCTTAACGGTTATAGGTTTGGTCCAGTTAATGATTGGGAGATACGGCATTCTCTTTGCATATATATATATATATATATATATCGGAATGTAAGAAAAGACTATCATATAACAATTTAGGAATTTAAAATAGCCACTCCATAGCATAAAATATATCCATATCATACAATATATTAATTAGTAAAATCAAAAGAAAAACAAAAACCAATATAGAACTATATTCTTAACAATAAAATGTAAGTGACTCTATATTTTTGACAAACCAATTTTATCTTCTTCAAGGACTCGAACGTTAAAAGGCGTTTTTGTCCTGAAGATCCCCCACACATTTCCTTCTACCTAGAAAAGGTTTGAACAACCGAATGAACCGGTCTGGTCGTATTCATAATTCGGCCAGTAACCGGTTTGATCATATTCATAATTTTCCTGATTAACGTTCAAATAAGAAGAACTCTCCGGAAATCCCACCTGGTAGCTCGCCTCATTGACTGGAAAATTATAGTTGGGAAAATACTCTGAAGCACTCGCCTCCTGAATTTGAGGATAATCCTATATTTAAATATATCACAAGACCAAATCAGACCAGTGTTTGTGTATATACAAAACTTTTTTGGTTTAGATATTAGTACGTACCTTGGAGGAATCAAGGATGAAATCAGGAGAAATCCAAATGCTAGAAGATTCATTTGTAGTTAAAGAAGGCTTTAGAGTTTGAAACTGCGTCGTTTCATCTCGACATGGAGAGGTCGCAAGGCTAGAGCAACCTGAACCAATAGCTTGTTCGTTTTTATTTTTCAAAGTTTTTGTCTTAAGTCCGTTCTTCTTGACTACACGACATAACACAAAAGCTCCCTGAAATTCCAACATATATATATGGTTCTTAGGTTTCTTTCCATTAAATTAAAGGGGTGAAGATATTAAAACATATTATAAATTTCTTATAAATTTCATATTATAAAACATATTATAAATTTCTTACCTTGAAATTTGGTGATCTTTGAGAAAGATCGTCATCGCAAAGGCGATATTCATGCATAAACCAGCTAGTTCTATCACCCAATGGAGCACGACCTTCATAGAAAACTAGTGTCTTCCGGTATCCGGTTATAGCACCAGATGATTTACAAGTGATTTTCCGATCTTTACCGGTTGCTTTCCAATAACCGGCTTTTGTAGCCCTGTTGGTTCGAGAACCGTTTGGATATTTTTTGTCCCTTGGACAGAAAAAGAACCATTCCATATCTCTATTGGGTAGGAACGATTTATCTAAAACAAGAAAGATCAAAATTAAAGAAGATAACAGTTAGATATAAATTTATGAATGATTTTCTTAAAATTACCTGGTAACTCCCAAGGATCAAATTTGTATAAATCGATAACAGGAATGACTTCAAGCTCAATCTCGAGACCTTCGACTTTTCTACTCAAGTAATAGCCTATGAGCTCTTCATCAGTTGGATGGAATCTAAATCCAGGAGGTAAACATGAACTTCCCATTTGCATGATTCACACTTGTTGCTTGTGACACAAGAGAGATTTATCGATCAAATATACTAAATAATTTGAAATCCAGAAATATAAACTTTTTTCGACACTTGATTTGTTCGTAAGAAAAGCTTGCAACTCACGTTGATTGCATTCTTTTTGTGACAAGATCATTGTCCGAAAGAAATCGTATGATTAAAATTAAAAATATCAACCCAATGACCCCCAAGTTCCTCTTTTTAATATTGAGAAAACAATAAACACAAAATTAAGGAAAATATTGGAAATAACGAAGAGTAATAAACTTGATTTTTTTTTTTTTTAAAGACTGGAATTAATTTGAATTTGAGGGCAGAGGTAACTGCGACGGGTCAAAGACACTGGCTGGAGAAAAAGGTGTTCTGACTTTAAATCAGAGAGGAGCTATATAAGAAATCAAAAGTGATTAGTGAGGAGTAATTAAACTAGGAGAATGATTAAGAGAAGACAAAGGTGGTAGAGTGTTGAATGGTTGTGAAGCGTTTGATATATATAGCACAATGTTTTGAATTATGGGGGCATGTTAATTAATTAATATATGTGGATTGATTTATTACTTATATATGTATTTATTTTACAGCACCATTTTAAAATCCAGAAGAAAAACAACGAGGCACACCGAAAGCACATAAAGACATTGCTTGTCTTAAGAGTTCCCAAAATTCCAAAAGAACTTGGACCTACCTGGTCTCAAAAGCTATTAGACGTGTTCATACCCACACTATCATTAATCAGACTATCAGAGCTCCTCGATTCAGTTTTCAACTAAATAATACATCACTTAATAAACAATAAATTTGTTTTTATGTCATTCTTATATATCGAAGTAGTAACATGCTATTAATCTACATAAATGTTATCCATCTCTTTATGATTTACCCTAAATTTTGCTATATACTATATGACATGTAAGTTAAAAACTAACTAAAATATTTTATTAACCAACACAAATATTGTATCACTTTGTGATTGTTGTTTAACTTACTTTTTTCATTCCAAATATTTCATCTACTTCTTATTATGCTTTATATTATTCCGCTATTGATTTGAGATTTATATTAGTCATCACCATTATTTTTTCTGTTCATTCAATATTTAATATGAAACCCGTGTTTCTATAGATTTATGAATGTTCGAGTTTATTTCGACCTGGTTTAAGACAACAAATGCATTAAAAATAGAATTTTAGTATGAATCCAATATCACTTTACTTTTCGGTCATAGAAACCGGTTTTCTATTTAAATGAGATTTATTAAAGTTCTTAATCTATAATAGGTTTTAACATTGTTCTTCCACGCCAGCATGAGTAAGACAAATTTGCTTTAAACTTTTAAGACATTAAGAGATAACGAAACTTTGACGAAATAAATTTAGTTATGGCTTTCTGTCAAAATGTAGTTATTGTTTAAGATGTAAAGTTGTAGTTTAAAGTTTAGTTCCCATTTGTGTAAGACCCGATCATAGGAACATACAAATAAAAACGAATGACTTCACGAGATGGAAATGTCAGGTTTGATTCTATAAAAAAAGAGGCCGAGCCTTGTAACTATGATGTGGTTAGAATATTCCCCGATACTTTAGGAACGGTCACCTTAACCCCTAATGGTATTTACACTTTTGAAGAGAAAAAGGCGACAAAATGGAGAAAAAAGCATAGATAACTACGTCATATACATGGTAGGTAAAGAAATAAGCAAGAGCACCCTTATTGGTGCAGTTCTCACCAAACCAATATTAATATTTTATTATAATTTGTTTATTTAACTATAACTTGTTTTGTTTTAGATAGTGTAATAAATGAAAATGACACATGTCCTTAAAATATTTAAAGAGATTGTTTTATTTATTAAGATATTCATTGGACATGTTCTAAGAGCATCTCCAATGTAAAACTCTATTTTTCCTTCAAAATGAAGTAAAAGTGATTATAGAGCAAAAATGCTTCAATCCCATTTTATTTTTCATTCTATAATGGAGTAATGAACAAACAAAAAATAGATTACTCTATTTATGAAGTAAAATTTATTATTAATGAAAAATGGAATAGAATTAAAACAATGTTTACTCAATATCTATTTTTACTTCAAATTGGAAGAAAAAATAGAGTTGGGTTGAAGATGTCTTAACCGGCAAAATATAAATAATGAACTTACTATGTTGACTGCACTAGAGTCTAATCCGATCGTTTTAAATTTATGGGGTTTCTAAGACATTCTTTTTAAACTAAGACATTTGCGTCATATTTATTAGTTTTGAATATATGTAGTTACTAATATTTTGAGAACCTCAACCAGTTTCTCATATATAATATTAAATTCTTTATTTATGTTTTATTTGTTTGGAATTAATTGACTTATTATATATGAGATTGATACGTGTAGAATAGTTTCTCATAATTTTTTGAAGTACATTTATAAATAATTGATTTTAACAAATTATCATTCTCTTTTTATTAGTTTTATTATTTTCGTTACTTTTAGTTGGTAGGTACTCAGTGAAATATTCTCACTAATGGTGTTTTAAAATTTCTTTTAAGAAATAAGAAATTATTTCATATTTAATAGTTTTGGATATATATATCTACTAAGAGCATTCTCACCGGTTAAGATCAGTTAAGAGAATATAAATTTATAAAAGTTTTAATAAATATAATACTAATATTCTATATACAATCTAATTATCTAATTAATTTTAAATTAAAAACTAAATCAAACCAATAATAAAATAACAGAGCCTCTCTTCAAAATTCGATAATCTACTATTCGAGAGCTGATTTTCTACTCAGTTCTTACTTTTTTTCCTTTAATGCCATCGTTTTTATATTTTAGTGTCTGATAAACTATTTTAGTTACGAACATTGCCAATACAGACGACAAAAAAAAAAAACAATACAGCCGACCAATTAATCGAATCCGACGACATTGTTTTCATCAAATGATATTGTTCTATTAGCGATATCAAATGGCCTTAATCTTACATTCATACACATGTCTTAATCTAACTAAATATATAAAAATTTAAAAGGTTAACTGTTGACAGAAATCAAGATGTACAGAATCGTTTTGGATATTGCATGGTTTTGGCTTTACATTTGTATATACACGTCTAACATAAAGGAATTATAGAGGAAACCGACACATCGAAGAGCAATGTTTTCAACAAAAGCAACTCACTATACGACGATAGTTAGTTAGTCTATGTATTCACCAATGTTCTCATATTTAATTTATGTTTTCCTATTTTTTAGAATACACTTTTCTGATTGTAATCTATAATATTTGCATAATCGAGATTTCATAGATTTAAAATAAATATTCTCTTTGTAAAATTTTTTTTCTCAAAAATAAAATTTTCAAAAAAATTTCAAACCAAAATATATTGAAAGATAATATTTCTCTTTATAACTAGTGCAAAAATCTTGTGGTGTTTTTAAATTACTTAAACAAAATAATGTATTTATTTATAACATCCCACAATATATTGAAATGATAGATGCTACAATATTTTTGTAAGACCACATAAATATAAATTATCCTAAATAAATAGCTTTTCTATAGTATAATTAAATAAATTTGATAATATATTATATGGAAACTGTAGAAATTAAAAAAATATATTTTGAAAGAAATTATATATTTGATTATTTCATATTGTAATTTTAGGATACTAAACTCGAAAAATATTTTATTACAAGGGAACAATTAATAATATAGTAAATTATGTATAAAAAATATTATTATATAATAAAATCAAATTAAAAGTTTAAATAACAAATTATTCAAATAATAAAATTTAAAAATTACAGAGTTACACAATATATAACACTAAAATTTAAAATATTTATTATAAGATAATTTTATATATTGATAAAATGAAAACACATGCATGTATGGATCAAACTTTAGTATTATCTAAAAAGAAGAAAAAACATATTTGTACCCATAAGCCTTTTCTAAAAGAGAAACATGTTATTGTAAATTAGGTTAGTTTGAATGGAGAAAACAAACAGAATCAGATGAATCGGAAAACGAGAAGATCCCACAGACAAAACCTTATCACTTAACGACACTTTGTCCCCTAATTTTAGCATTATCCCTTTGGGCTCCTTCTCTTTTTATTGACTGTCTTATACGCTCACTTTTGGTCTATTTCACCAACGACTAATAACATCAATGATAAGAGTCGATCAAAACCTCATCTATGTTTTATATGTAGACTCGGGCTGCAAACTTCAACTTTCTACCAAACAGTGTTCGGCCACGGAAATAAGAGTATAAAACTTAGTTAATATGCTTCAGTGAGCATGGTGCTCTAAAAACCTTTGAACCGGCTGTATTCAAGTGTCTATTAAGAGTCATTGGGACAACTTTAAAAACAGAATAATAAAGAGTCTTAAACAAAGGCTAAAGAAGAAGAATGAGAGATATGAAGAAAGTGTTGACTTTGCTCCATCTCACTGTTCTTTTGCTGAATCACTGGAATTAGCCTGAAGAGGGAAGCATGGCCTCCACACAGTTTCTTTGCCAATATCCATTAATGCTATTCCTTTAACTGTTAGTTCTGCTCTAATTTGATCACTTTTCTCAAACTCTTTGTTCTTCCGTGCCATTATCCTTTCTTCTATTTTCTGTGAAATGTCTTCTTCGCTCAGTCCTGCCCTTGCTAGTGTTTTTTGTTTCATTTCTTGCAAAATCTCGGCATAGCTTAGGGTAGTGAGCAAACCAAGCACATCAAGAACTTCCCTGGCTGCTTTCTCAATCTCAACGAGTAACACAAGCAGTGACATCCTCTGTTTCTTCTGCATTTTCTGACAGATTGACAAAACCAGACAAGTTTGGTATGCAATGGATATGAATGTCAAGAGGATAAGAAGAGTAAAGCAGAAAACCTTGAGCTTGCCGATGGAAGAGTTGATGAATTTCAATGCATCTTGGTAAGCACCCGTGAGAATATGGGCAGTATTCAAATCGTCTAACATCTTTTCTTCAAACTCACTTTTGAGCTTGTTAATGATGTCTTTGTGTTCTGCAGTCTGTTCAGCTTTTCCATTGTCATCAGACATTGCTTCTCGGTACGGCATGAGAGCATCATCAAGATCTTGCAATGTCTAATAAACACCAAAGTTAGAGACTGAACCGAATAAAAATCACTGCAACTAAAGAGAGGTTAATCAAATTGTTTCATATAAGAAGCACTGCACCTGATAAACATAATACAAAGCTTCAGACGAACTGTCTAGCTGTGACGCTGAGAAGCTCAGAGGAGACCGGTAATGTGCACTCATCAAGAAGTGCCTCAGAGCCAATGGATGGTAACTTTCTGTGATCTACACAAAGATTGAAACAAAAGAAAGATCAAAATCTGTCAACAATTCAGCGTTTAAACCATTAAAACATTCATTTGGAACAAAAAAGAAACATACTTCTCTGATTGTTTTGAAGTTTTTCAATGATTTTGCCATCTTCTCGTTATTGATAGTGACATGGCCATTATGCAACCAGTAATTAACACCACCATCCTCACATGCAGCACATGTCTGAGCAAGCTCATTTTCATGATGTGGGAATTTCAAATCTGCACCACCACCATGAATATCAAATCTCGGGGATAGATAGTGAGCACTCATGGCACTGCACTCAATGTGCCATCCCGGTCTTCCTTGACCCCACGGGCTATCCCAACTCGGCTCACCCGGTTTTACAGCCTGTAATAATATTATGTTACAAGCCTCAAATTGCGGACTCAGATATGATTAAAGTTAAAAAACGATTTTGAAATCTCAAACCTTCCATAATGCAAAATCAGCAGGGTTACGCTTTCTCGAATCAACCGCAACTCGCTCACCAGCTCGTGTATGTTCCAGCAGTTGACCCGACAACTTACCATAGTTTGGTGATTTGTCAACAGAGAAGAACACATCGCCTTCCACAACATACCCACAATCTTTCTCAATGATCTGTTCATACGGATCATCATCATCATCATACATAACACATCAACTCCATTGTTATTGTATCTTACTTATCAAAGCAAACATACCGTTTCAATCATCTGAATGATGTGATCCATATGGTCGCTGACACGAGGCTGGTGAGTGGGAAGAAGACACTGAAGAGCAGCCATATCAACCAAATACTCCTCGCAAAATCGATTACTCAACTCTAACGGATTCTCTCCGTTGTCATTAGCACGTTTGATAATCTTGTCATCAACATCTGTGAAGTTCCTGACGAAATTAACTTCATAACCCAAATGCTTCAGGTACCTACATAACCATCAACACTCTTTCTGATTTACGAATATCAAACCTCATCGATGATCTACGAATCTCTAAAGTTACTAGAGATCCCAAAATCAACCTCATTGACGATCTAACAGATAGAAACGCTAATTAAGAAGAGACCTGTATAGAACATCGAAGGAAACGGCGGCGCGAGCATGCCCGATGTGGCTGAAATCGTAAGCTGTGATTCCACAGACGTACAATCCGATTTTCCCGGGATTGATCGGAGTGAAAACTTCCTTCTGCTGCGTCATCGTGTTGTAGAGCTTCAGTTTCATCTTCTCGCCCTCCATTGTCTCAGCTCCACGGCGAAGGTTGAGAAACCCTTTTCTTCACTGTTACTCCGTTTTTTATATTGCTGTGGGTCAATTGGGCTTCCTATGGGCTATTTTACAGTGTTGGGTTCATTATGTGAATTGTGGCTTTGTTGGAATTGATCGAGAGTCCGGTCCGTCCGATTATAAAAAATTAGCGATGTTATTGAAAAGATATAAAAATCTATTAAGGGGGGGTTATTCGTAGATGAATTTTAGATATATATATGCACTTTTGGTTAGTAATATGGTAAATTTACGAAACATATGTAAAACATTACAGAATATAATGATGAAATATCTAAATTTTGCTTTTGACATTAATGAATATTTGAACTAGACCGGTCCTTGTTTCAATCCACCGGTACAATTATTATGCGTCAAATGGTTTTCAGAGTTGCATAATCAATTTTAAGCACTATATACAAGTTTTTAAAAATGGAAAAAGTAAATCATCATCATAGGGAAATCAAAGAAAATGAAAACAATTAAAGTTAGCTTTTAGAAAGCAAAAAAAAAAATCAAAACTCAAAACAAATCATCCATTCATAAAAAAAAAATAACAGAAATTCGCTAATAAATTATTAATATTTTTGCTTTGACAAGGAAAGAAGGTTCAGGATGAACAGCAAAAGCGGCTGCAGAAAATAAATTATCAAAGAAGGTTAAGGACTCTGTTATCTCTCTGTGGTCGATTAGCTTCAAGTGCAGCACCTCTATCAATCATATCCCTAGCATCGCTCTCCATACCAAGCTCCCAAAGAGCTAAAGCTTGCAAGTAAAACGCAGTAGGCCAATCCCGTATGCAAATTTGAGCCTGCATTGCGTCTCTCAACGCAGGATCATGTTCACCCGTCACTAAGTAGGAGAAAGACCTTCTCGCAAATACAGTCGCATATGGAATTTTCATCATCCTCACCAACTGGTAACAAAAAAAAAACAGGTTTACAAGAGGTTTTAGATATAATACACTAATCTAATGATTAGACTTTGCTGTTGGTTTATTTTATTTTGTTTTCTTTTATTATTACTCCTTCTGATTCATATTAGAGTTTTGTAAAAGGTTTTAATTATCAAATTGATTTTAAAAGAAAAATATTGGCATAGCTTGGTAAGAAATGTGACATGTCTTCTATCTTATTATGACATTTGCAATTTTAATGACAAATAGTTTGAGTTTAGAAATATTCTTAAAATAAGTTAATAAAAAAATTTGCCTACATACAATAAAAATAGATTCTTAAAATAAGATAATGACAAAATTTGGCTATATACCATAAATATAAATCATATACATAATTTTTATTAAAAAAATTAGAATATACTATAATTGATAGTATAAATATAAATATATATATATATATATATATACATATATCCCGTCAAAATAATTGTAAATATCTCTTAACAAATACAAAACAAAAATTGATTGAAATTCAATTTTATGAATATTTAGTTAGTTAAATATTTAAAAGTTATACTTATATAGATAATTAGTATAAATATGTGATTAATCGAGTTTTCAAGTTTTATTTGAATTTAAAAGCTATAAAATGCACCAGTTGTATAATTGAAAATTAATTAAGATAAATATAATAATAAATTTAATTGATCAATATATTTTAACCAACATATATATATAAAACAAATATACACTAAATTATAGTGTTAAATACAAACATATTAAAATAAATATATCCATTTTTTTATTTTAACTTAATTGTAACTAAAATTTTACTAAATAAAGATTAATTAAAATATTTTTAAACTAAATAGAAAAACTAATAAATAATTATTTCTGATTTCAGTTTCCCTTATTTTTATACCGGTAAAACATAATATTAATCCTTTTAAATAAAACTATTTAAAAGCAAATATATTTGCGCATGCTCTAAGAAATTACCTAGTTACAACTAAATGCTCTGTTTTGTTTATAATAAATGTATTAATTTGTTGGAATTTGATAATTATGATTTATGAACATAATATGGATAAAACCGGAAAATTTAATATAAAAATAAAACAAAATTTAAAGTGCAGAATAACGGATCAAGTACCTTTGAATAATATTTAATCGCGTTAATGAAGTCCTGGTCTCTGAAAGCATTGTCTCCCAAGTTCTTTGTTCGAACTAGTTCCTGCACTCTATGTGTCACTAGAAGCTGTGGAGGCAAAGTGAGACAATATCAAAACGTGAACAACCAAATGAAAGAAGAACTAGTTAGGTTTCATGATTTGTCTCTTAAGTACATCACTCTCTGCGCTTTCGTCGCTGTAACCAGTTTTACGCAAAATCTGGTATACAGCCGCGTGGTCCATCCGAGAACAAGCCTCTCTGAGAGGAGAAAGCATGTTTTGTAGTAACACTGGATTCTTAGGCAGACGCATCAAGAAATGAGATGAAATCTAAACACAAACACAAAAAAATAATTATTTGGTAATAGAAAATATTTGAGTATTATTCCTTATATGATTCTTTAACCTCTTCCATCTTTTGTAGTGGTGCTGCTGTAGAGACAAGAGATTTAGTATCAGGTCGATCTTCCGGATTGTTTTGAAGACATTTTAAAGCAAGATTAACGAGTTTAGTTGCGTCTTCATTCTCAAATCTCCCTTCAAGTGATGAATCCATGAGTAGCATCGCATTTTTCTTCATTATGATATCAGAAGCCTGAAATATTGAAACACTTTATCACTAGTCTCATATTAAGATGACAAAAGAGTAAAATAAAATAAGATAAACTTTCAGGGACATTACATGGTTCGGTGGAATGTGTTTGCCGCTCACAAGTTCTATAAGAACATTTCCATAACTGTAAATCACACTTTCAGGAATAACTGTACCTAAAAAAAGTGTGAGAGATAACCGTTAAATTCATCTAAATCATGAAAGTACAAATAATAATGAAAGTTGTTTACCTGTTTCTGAAAACTCTGGTGGAATGTAAGTTAAGTTAGTGCTATAGCTTGTTCCGTATCCACTGTTCTTGATGAGACCAAAAGTTGATAGACGAGGATCACCTCCCTCATCAAAGAGGATTCTGGATGCACTTAAATCATGATAGATCTTTTGGTTTTTGACGTTGCAGTAATCAAGTGCTTGTGCAATATAATATGCAACTCGAACACGCATTTCCCAAGGAAGTGTCTGTTGGTCCCCTACACAACAAAAGAGAGCATCAAGTCTCTATCTAGAGAAGATCAAAAGAAAAGTAGATTAGAGGAAGATCTTACAGTGTAAGAGATGCCTTGAGAGAGTACCATAGGGCATATACTCAGCTACCAACAATCTCTCCCCTCCTTCAACGCAATAACCAAGCAGATTGACCAATCTCTTCGACCTAAGCTTCCCAACAGCAGTCGCCTGATCCTAATTCCACAAGTCAAAACATTAGTCAACGCAAGATCAACTATTACAATTCAGACAAAAAAGTTCCACGTCATACTTTTCTTTGCAACCAAAAGTTTCAGACATACATTAACGTATTCTCTGGTCAAGATAGACACCAACTACAACTATATAAACCGTTTCAGTCTTCAACTAGTCATTGATGATCAATGAAACAAATCTTCTACAACTATATAAACAGTTTTAATATTCGACTAGTCATTAATGATCAATGGAACATAATATAAAAAGCTCAAGTTCTGAACTAGCTCTTGTAAGATTCTTACCACAAACTGCTGAGCATCAGGCCAAGTCAGATTAGAGAATCGCTTGATGGCGACGAGACCATTGCCTTCGAGCTTTCCTTCGTAGACCATATTGAGAGCTTTCATCTCACCTCCAGGGACAATGGATTCTCCACTAAACCCATTTGTTGCATCGTACAGTTCACGTAATGTAAAGCGTTTGAAACATGGAACATGTTCCACTTGGTCCTCATGTTCCACTTGGTCCTCATGATCCACTTGGGCCTCAGTTACTGCAACACAAAAACAGTTTCATCATCAAAAAAAAAGGCTTAGGGGAATTTAACCTCACATCATGTCTATCCATATGTGAAAGGTAGAGTAAGGATGCAATGTGGTTATGCGTGTGTCCTCAATTCTGTCTTGATCCGTTTTCTGTTTGATTAGATGTCAAAGTGATTCTTCGTTTGATCTCAGTTTGGACTAAGACCACACACGACTTGACTACCTACTTGTCCTCTTCACTAGTGTAATCGTAAAAAAGACTGGAAACAACCCATCAAAAGAAATGAGATTCTTCCAAGCAATATGGGAAATGTGAAAGAGTAAGTTGATAATCAAAAATGATTATGCCTAGAGAAGATTGTGGCTCTCCCTCTGAGTGAGTTTGGATTATATATTATGTTTGGCATTGTGCTGCCTATGTATAAGGGAAGAGGCAAAAGAAGAATAAAACTGAAAATTATCACAGAAAGAGTAAGAATATATTTTTGGATAACAATTGGGTTTCTGTTTTAACATATATATCTTACCATAAAATGATTGTTTTAAATTATATATTACCAACTGACAGCTAAGCATACTCCTTACAGAAAATCCTTACAGGAAAGTCTAACGCCAATCAAAAGCTGCAGAATGTCAAACAAAAAAACAATACACTTCATGCGAAACAAAATACCTTAACTTGCATGTATTTAACACAAGCATCTTTATCTAATCAGAGAGTTGTTTGCTTCTCTAATTAATTCCTTTTATTGCATGATAGAAGTTGGAAGTATAGTGTCTCCTCTATGCTGAGGCATTTTGGTTATTTACCTATGGATATGTAAAGCTAACGTTCCGGTAGTAGGAGAAAGACGAAGACCTCGCAAATACAGTCGCATATGGAACGGTCATCATCCTCACCAACTGGTAACCAAAAAAAACAGGTTTACAAGGAGTTTTATATATAATATACACTAATCTAATGATTGGACTTTTATGTTTGTTTATTTTGTTTTGTATTATTTATTACTTCTGTTTTATATTATATGTCGTTTAAAATTTATTCACACGTATTAAAATACTTAAATTTGAATTGTGAAATGATTTTTTAAAAATTTGCTTGTGTCCTAATCACTTTGATTTTGAAAAAACAAATAATAACATGATTTAGTAAGAAACATAATATGCCTTCTATCTTATTCTGACATTTACAATTTTAATGATAAAGAGTTTGATTTTAGAAATATTCTTAAATAAGTTAATAAAATTTTGATTAATACCATAAAGTAGATTTTTAAAGTTAGATAATAATAAAATTTGGCTAGATACCATACATGTAAATCGTATACATAATTATTATTAAAATTCTTAGATAAATACTATAATTGATAGTATAAATATGTATATCCAATCAAATTAATTTTAAATAGACCATAAAAATAGAAAACAGAAAATATTAAAAATAAAAATGATGAATATATAAATATTTAAAGTTATACCTATATCTATTAATTAGCATAAATATTTAATTAATTAAGTTTTAAGTACTGAATTAATTTGAAGTTAAACGTTATAAAATGTATTGGTTGTAATATTGAAAATTATTTAAGATACATATAATAATAAATTTAGTTTATTAATATATTTTAACCAATTTTTTTATGAAAAGAACTACATGAAATTATAGTGTTAAATATAAACATATTTAAAATAAATATATCCATTTTAATTTTAACTTAATTATAACTTTTACTAAATAAAAAGTAAAGTAAGATGCATTTAAACTAAATAGAAAAATAATAAATAACTATTTATGATTTCAGTTTTTATTTTAAAACAGGTAAAACATACTTTTTAAAAAAAAATAAACATATCTTCCCATGCGCAGGAACCACATAGTTAAATCTAAATGTTCTGGTTTGTTCCTAATTAATGTATTAATTTGTTGGCATCTGATAGTTATGAAAATACAACAATATGGATAAAACTGGAAAATCTGATAAAGATATGTTTTGAAATTATAAAAAGATAGAACAAACTTAAAGTTCAGAATGGCCATATATATATTTAAACGGATAGAGTACTTTTGAATAAGATCTAATCAAGATATGTTAATGAAGTCCTTGTCTCTGAAAGCACTGTCTCCTAAGTTCTTTGTTTGAACCAGTTAAGCGTAGTTCATCCGAGAACAAGCCTTTCTGGGAGGAGAAAGCATGGTTGGTAGTAACACTGGATTCTTAGGCAGACCCATCAAGAAATGAGATGAAATCTAAACATAAACACAAAAAATTAATTATTTGGTAAGAGAAAATATTGAGTATTCTTTATATGATTCCTTAACCTCTTCCATCTGTTGTAGTGGTGCTGCTGCAGAGACAAGAGATTCAGTATCAGGTCGATCTTCAGGGTTGTTTTGAAGACATTTTGAAGCAAGATTAACGAGTTTAGTTGCGTCTTCATTGTCAAATCTCCCTTCAAGTGATGGATCCAGGAGTAGCATCGCATTTTTCTTCATTATGATATCAAAAGCCTGAAATATTCAAACATTAATCACTAGTTCATATTAAAATGACAAATTAGTGAAATGAAACAAGAAAATTTTCAGGGACATTACACGTTTCGGTGGAATGTGTCTGCCGCTCACAAGTTCTATAAGAACATTTCCATAATGGTAAATCACACTTTCAGGAATGATTGTACCTGAAACATGAAAAAGATCAGCTAGCTCCATCTAAATCATGAAAGTTTTTTTTCCTTAATGTTCTTAAGTATGTATGCTTGTTATATTTTTACCTGTTTCTGAAAACTCTGGTGGAGTGTAAGTCAAGTTAGTGCTATAGCTTCTTCCGTATCTTCTGTTCTTGATAAGACCAAAAGTTGATAGACGAGGATCACCTTCCTCATCAAAGAGGATTCTGGATGCACTTAAATCATGATAGATCTTTTGGTTTTCGACGTTGCAGTAATCAAGTGCTTGTGCGATATAATATGCAACTCGAACACGCATTTCCCAAGGGATTTCCTGTCTGTTCCCTACACAACCAAAGAGAGCATCAATTCTCTTAAGGGAGGATCAAAAGGGAAGTAGTCAGATAAAAGATTAGAGGAATATCTTACAGTGAAAAAGATGCTTTGAGAGAGTACCATAGGGCATATACTCAGCCACCAACAATCTCTCGCCTCCTTCAACGCAATAACCAAGCAGATTGACCAATCTCTTCGACCTAAGGTTTCCAACAGCACTCGCCTGATCCTGATTCCACAAGTCAAAACATTGGTCAACGCAAGATCAACTATTACAATTCAGACAAGGTAAAACAGACAGAAGAAAGTTCTAAAGCATCTTTGGTTTTCAAATAAAAGAGAATCTAGTAAAACTATGGTCGATAAAATATAGTCAGAATCATGGGATAAAGTAGCCTTTGCAACCTAAAGTTTCAGAATACATTAGCTAATGTATTATTTTCCTCTTCTACAACTATTTTAAACCGTTTCAATCTTCGACTAGTCATTAATGATTAATGAAACATAATATAAAAGGCACGGGTTCTGAATCAGCCCTTGTAAGATTCTTACCACAAACTGGTGAGCCTCAGGCCAAGTCAGTTTAGATAATCGCTTGATGGCGACCAGACCAATGCCTTCGAGCTTTCCTCCGTAAACTATATTGAGAGCTTTCATCTCACCTCCAGGGACAACGGATTTGCCACTAAACCCATTTGTTGCATCGTACAGTTCACGTAATGTAAAGCGTTTGAAACATGGAACATGTTCCACTTGGTCCTCATGATCTACTTGGTCCTCATGATCCACTTGGTCCTCAGTTACTGCAACACAAAAACAGTTTCATCATCAAAAAAAGGCTTAGGGGAGTTATTGGAGTGTAGTTCAGAAAGGTATACACTTTCCATCTCATTCCTACTTTACACCAACACGCAGACAGGAGTTAAGACAGAACTAGGCAAAAGACAAACTAATCTACACTATCACTAAGAAGCAAACTAGAGTCAAACCTGATTCTGGTGTGTGCTGAACTGATGGATGATCAGGAGAAGTGATCACATTAGCCTTTTTGGACTGGAAACAACCCATCGAAAGAAATGAGATTCTTTCAAGCAATATGGGAAATGTGAAAGAGTAAGTTGATAATCACAAATGATTATGCCGAGAGAAGATTGTGTCTCTCCCTCTGAGTGAGTTTGGATAATATATTATGTTTGGCATTGTGCTATGTATAAGGGGGAAGAGGCAAAAGAAGAATAAAACTGAAAATTATGACAGAAAGAGTAAGAATATATTTTTGGATAACAATGGAGAAAGAAATTAGCTTTTTGAGTTTTTGTTTTACATATATATCCAATCAAAAGATTATTTACCATAAGATGACTTTTAAAATGATTATATTGTACCAACCAACAACGCCAATCAGAAGCTGCAAAGTGTCAAATAAAAAAACATAACATTTCAAGCGAAACAAAATATACCTCAATTTGAATGTACTTTTTTTTTTAGAATAACTTAATTTACATGTACTTAACATAAGCCTTTTGTCTAACCAGAGAGCTTGTTTGTTTGATAATTATAGTAACACTTTTCAAATGTATGATTTTAAATATAAACAAAAGTAGGTTCAAATATATATCATATTTAAGTATATTTTCACAAACACAAAATTACTGTAAATCCTTTATATGTTGGTGATTTTAAAATTATTAATAATTAAACTATTATTAATATAAATTAGTGCTATAAAATTACTTACATGTTGTATCCAGTTGAATGACAGAAAAATAGATGGTCTAAAAACATTCATATAATATATAATATTTGTAGTTTCACACTATGAATGATATCTGCAGTATAAAAAGAGTAGAACCGTTGAAAATACAAGTTCAGTTAAATAGAAATAAACAATTTAAACATTTTATAATATTCTTATATATTATAAACTATATTGTATAAGAAAATTGGTCAAAGGCATACATACAACGATAAATATATATTTTTATCAAACTAAAAAATCACAACTAAAAATATAATAATAATAATAATTAAAAATAGTACGTTGCACACAGTATGTTATACATCAAATAAAAATCAGAACACATCATAAGTATAAACAAATATCAGACGTTAAATTAAATGAATATAATCGACACACCACTAGTAATTTTAAAAAGGGGCCCTTAAAAATTCCTGAAAGAAAAATTAAACTCTAACTAAAAAATTGTTAAAAAAAATTGACTTAGTGTAAATACATCTTGGACACTGACCAAGAGCCGGACCTGTCTAAGTGTACTACAAGTTTACAATAAAATAGCAGTAGAATGATGAAATATTTATAATTTTTCTTGAACAATACATTTTGACTGATAATATGTGAACTATTTTATAAAATTAATATTTGTCAATAGTTTGATTCATAAAGATATATACATGCACAGTTTTTTGGTTAGTAATATCCTTTTTGTAACAGGTTAGTAATATCCTAAATCTACAAACATATGTAAAAATAAAAGAATAGAATGATGAAATATCTAGATGTGCTTTTGATATTAATGAATATTTGAAATAGACCGATCTAGAAACATTATTATTATTATTATTATTATTATTATTATTATTATTATTATTATTATTATTATTATTATTATTATTATTATTATTATTATTATTATTATTATTATTATTATTATGTCAAATGGTTTTCAGACATCATCAATTTAAGCATTTTCGAACAAATTTATTTTTAAAAAAATACAAATAGTAGATCAGCATAAGGAAATCAGACTGAATGAAAACAATTAAACAGATAGAGGTTAGCTTTTACATAGCGAACAAAGAAAACAAAACCCAAAACAAATCCTCCATGCAATAAAAATTATGAACATGTTTGCGAGACACTTAGACTAAGAACGAAGGTTCAGGATGAACAGCAGAAGCAGCTGCGTTATTAACGTGAAGAGCTCTTTGAAGTTTCCGTTGATCGAAAACTTCAACTCCAACGTTGAATATGGAAGTCACCGGCCGATGATCGGACATCCTTATCTCCGATCTCTTATAACATTCTTGTCTTATTCCTTTTCCCAACCATAATATTCTATCACACCTGTTAACACACACAACAATAATCACACAAGTTTCTAAATTTAACTCTGACAACGTACAATTTTTAGTCACGTACCATGCAGGAGCTCTCTTCTTCTCTCCTTCTTTCAAGTTTTCTCCGGCGTAACGATCGGAATCAAATTCGTATTTATATGTCGGAGGGAATTTGATCGGTCCTTCTCTCCATCCATCAAAGACATGCCCTCTTCGTAATTCTCTAATCAACTGTTAAATTAAAAATTGATATTTGTTTTA
>MU105850.1:242755-270870 GCA_012274485.2 Sinapis alba | reverse complement strand
CTTCTAGTTTCTGATCATAGGTGGTTTAATGCACCAAAAGTGTTTGATTAAATTCCTGAATGAACCTAGATGAGCAAAATATTCTTAACCAATGGAAGTTGTTGTTAGGAAGTTTTGTGAACTTATCAAACTTGTTCTTATTGCATGTTTAGAATCTGAAATTCAACGGAAGTTAGTCTTTAAGATTCTAATACATAGGTTTTAGTACTGCGGAAGTAGACTAGTCTAACTAAGTGATTTGAGTTCTAGAACGGTTCTTCATACATCCCTTGTTGAACAATCATATCATCTAATCTGTGTTTTCTAAGATTCCCGAGATCTGGCACTTTTTTATTCACAAGTTTACTCGTTATTTATTTTCTGCTTCTAAATTCTTGCAACTGGAAACTACAAACAAACCCCCATTTTGTCTTAGCTTAACTCTACTCTCGAAGAGTCATTGTGTAACCTTGGTCCTCGTGGATTCGATCCCTGAAATACTATTGCGGTTCACTGTGCACTTGCAGTATACTTTCAGTGGTTAAAACCTGATTGTATCAGTCGTCTTTCCTTTTCTGTCCCCTGATTCGAGTATATCCCTTTGTGGAAATCTTCCTTATTTCTCTCGATCTTCATGATTATCCCGGAAACTTGACATTTATCTTTTCTTCCATTTATCTTCTGCGAGAATCAATTAAACCGTCATAGTAGCTGGGCTCTTCTCTTCTAGAGTTGTAAGTGGGCTTTTGCCGCGTTTTGGAACTCCTTAGACCGTTTTCGACTTTAAGCGTTTTTACGATTTCTTTCGGAGAACTCGCCTTTTGTACGATGCTGGTTCCCATATCGTTAGTTTTCTAAGGCCATAAAAGTTAATCGTATAGTCGAGATAACATTGCTGTTAAGTTAACTGTTACCATTTTATACCATTAATTTCAAACTTTCACGAAAGACGAGTCTTTGTCCTTTTTATCGTAAAACTTCAACGGTAAATCCAATCGAGACGAAACAAGGATTAATTCAATCAAAACTTCGAAGGCTAATTCTGTGCACGCCCCAAGGCGAGGAAATGAGCATGATGGACTATTTCCGCCCTAGGGCGGGGAGGATCGATCAAATATTGTGCCCACCCTAGGGCGGGGAATACTAACCACAGATCGTGCCCGCTTTAAGGAAGGGTGGATCGAGGATCATGTCCGCCCTAGGGCTGGGATAATCAATCTTGGATCATGCCCGCCCTAGGGCGGAGAAGACCAACCACAAATCATGACCGCCCTAGGGCAGGGTGGATTGTGCCCTCCCTAGGGCGAGAAGGATCAATCTCGGATCGTGCCTGCCCAAGGGCGGGGAGGATCAATCTCGGATCGTGCCAGCCGTAGGACGGGGTGGATCGAGGATCGTGGCCTTTCTAGGGCGTGGAGGACAAACCACAGATCGTGTCCGCCCTAGGGCATGGTGGATTGAGGATTGCGCCCGCCCTAGGGTGGGGAGGATTGATCTTGGATCGTGAGCGCCCTAGGGCGGTGGCGTATCGTAGGGTTTAGTTTTGAACGATCGATCAAACAAGTAGGACTTGTAGGAGATAGTTCTTTGATCAATCAAGAGGTTCATATGAACTTCTTGAGACCAACCTTCTTATATTTATGAATTTAATCGAATCGAGACAAGGTTAAAGCAAACGCTCTGTAGTCTTATAAAATCAAAAGTGAATAACAATAAGCATTAAGCCTAGCTTATATATCGATTCCTAAGACACAAACCATCTTGGAAAAGGTCCATAATTATCTAAATTACAAACTAAAGATAATTATAAGAAAAGCCAAAACCCAACAGTAAAAGGAAAACTTAAACGTAAAAATAAATAGTTAAGTTGCCGCCAAATGTGTAGATGCTCCTGCATCAGGTCCCACAGGGTTCAAGGGATTCAGCCTCGAATCGAAATCATGATCTACAACACGAAACAGAGACAATTACTTAACATTAAAGACGTCAGAAGTATTGATATATGGAGGCAGTTCCACGCGGTATGCATTATCAATGATGTGTTAGAGGATCTTCAAAGGGCCTATCTTCTTATCACGGAGATTGTTATAAAGATGTGCTGGCATCCGATCGCGGGTTAAGACAGCCCAAACCATATCGCCAATATCAAATATAAGACGACGACGATGAACATCAGCTGAAGCTTTGTACGTAGAAGTAGTCTCTGACAAATTGGCCACAGTTTTAGCGTGGATGTCTGTGACAGCTTCGGAAAATGATGCAGCATCTCCATGCAAATGAGTGCAGTCTGGTAACAAAGATAGATCAGTAGGAGCACGAGGCACAATACCATAGTTAACCTGAAACGGACTAAAACACATGCTTCTATTGATGGCGTGATTATGGGCAAACTCAGCCTGAGGAAGTCGCTGATCCCAAGTTCTGATAGCATCACCAACTAAACACCGGAACAAGTTCCCAAGAGAACGATTCACAACTTCAGTTTGTCCATCCGTCTGAGGGTGATAAGGCGAACTCATATCAAGAATCTTATTGAGCATCTTCCACAGGCAACACCAAAAATGACTGAGAAAACATGAATCCCGATCAGAAACTATCGATGATGGCAAGCCGTGGAGCCGATAGACTTCTCTGAAGAACAAAATCGCTTCTTGGACAACATATGTGGTCTTTTTACATGGTATAAAATGGACCATCTTTGAAAAGCGATCAACAACGACAAAGATAGAATCCAAGCCGCGTTGTGTACGAGGCAAACCGAGAACAAATCCATACATACTTATGTCAGTCCATGCCTGCGCAAGAATAGGTAAATGCAAGTATAAACCTGCATTAAAAGCTGACCCTTTTGCCTTCTGACATGTGACATAATGCTCCACAAACCGAGCTACATCTTTGCGCAAAGAAGGCCAGAAATATGACGTTTCCACCAACTGGAGAGTTCGATCACGCCCTATATGCCCTTCATTATGTAAGTTGGTAATCAATTGCAGTCTCAAACTTCTTTCAGGGATTGATATAGCATATTTATTACCAGTTTTAGGCCATGTTATAGGCTCTATCTAGAGTCTATTATGTGTGTCTAGGCTATGTTTTAGAGTATTTACAGGTCTAGAAACGTTTTGGAGATATATGAGATACTTGGAGCTTTTGGAGCATTTAAAGGAGAAGAATCCGTAGCTGATCATTTAATGAGTCGAAGAAGCCATCAATCGATGACATATACTTGGCGTTGACCGATGCTTAAATACCAAGGTCGTTCGATATCGCACACTTGCCATCGATCAACGTCCAACTCGCATACAACATATTTCAAGCCCAAGTCAAAATGACGAAAATGCCCTAGACGAGTTTTGACCTAGATTTAGGGTTTTATATTTATGTCTTAAGAAGACAGAGCAAAAGAGACACCAATTGACTATTCTATTGCATTACTATTATTCACTTGTATTAGAGTTAGGAGAGAGAGAAGGAACATCTTCAGAGTCCTCCTGGAACTCCTTTGATTTTTATTTAATTTAATTTATATTCTACATTTATTTTATCTATGATTTCTATGACAAAGATCATGCTTGAGTAGTTATCAATTAGATTTAGGGTTTAATTATAGCAATCCTAGTTAGCCATCGATCGATGGTCTTTTCTTTTGATCGCATACGAGAGTTAGAGTTAAAAAGTTCAAAATAGTTAACATTTGAGTTCTAGTATATTTACATTTCCGTGCTTCCTATTTCTTATAATCCATTAAGCTTGAAATCCTAGGTCTAACATATTTACATTTACATCTAGTTAATTAATAGCATATTTCCATTTTTGCACCATTAGCATATTGTCATATTTACATTAGAAGCATATTTCCATATTGCATCTCTACCTCTTGATAAGGAATATTTTCTTAATTTATTATTCACCAGTAATATATATATTTATCTATCTTAGTCTTTAGAAATAAGAAATATGTTGTGTGTCATTGCTCTCTGTGGACTCGATCCCTAAGTACTACACATGATCTTTCTTGGCAAGAGTGTTATTTTGTGTGTTAAGATTAAGATTAATTTGATAGTTAATTGTTTAGGATATTTATACCCTGCTATAACAATAAACGCACCCATGTCAGGGATGCACAACTAATCACCACAAAACATATAACCTTCATGTATTGTGTACTCAGGTGAGACACCGGCGGTTGCGGTCTGAAAAATCTTCCCAAAGAATGGATCATCTTCATATTGGCCCAGCATAGACGAGAAACCCGTTACTGATGTATGTAAGAAAGTAAGTAAAAGATGTCACCTGCTAAGAGCATCTGCGACTATGTTAGACGAACATGTTGTGTGTTTGATCATAAGTATTGTATCTTGATCACGCACCAGCTAACTTCTCGCTAAAAAGGCAATAGGTCGAGAATGTTGACTTAAAATAGCTTCAATACCAGTCTTGGATGCATCAGAATGGAGTTCAAAGACAGTATTAAAGTCAGGCAAAGCAAGTATAGGGGAATAACTCAGTTTCTCTTTGATAATGGCGAAGGCAGAAGAAGCTTATGTGTCCATGAGAAGGATTTGGTGCGAATACAATCAATGATTTGTGCCATCAAGCTACTGAATTGTGGCACAAACCATCGATAAAAATGAAGCAAAACCGTGGAAACTTCTTATCTCCGAGATGGTTGTAGGTTGAGGCCAAGTCTTGATTGCTGAGACTTTGGAGGGATCAACCGCCAAGCCCTGTGACGACAGAATGTATCCAAGAAAATGGATCTGTGGAGAGACAAATTCACACTTTTTGAGCGTTGCTCAGAGTTGATCACGGCAGAGAACCAAAAGGACTTCATGCAGGTGCTGAATATGCTCGTCTTGTGATTTGCTAAATACCAATATATCATTAAAATAGACAATGTCGAATTTACCGATGAAAGGTTGTAGAGCTTGGTTCATTACGTGCATAAAGGTTCTAGGCGCGTTAGATAAACTGAATGGAATTACAAGCCACTCAAAGAGACTTTCTCTGTTTTTAAACGCCGTCTTCCACTCATCACCGGTCCAATACGGATTTGATGATATCTAATTTTGAGATATAGTTTTGGGAATACTGTAGATGTGCCAATCTTGTCCAACAAGTCATCAAGACTCGGAATAGGAAAGTGATACCGAACCGTAATCTTATTGATTGCACGGCTGTCCACATACATACGCCACGACCCATCTTTCTTTGGAATTAATAACGCTGGAACCGCACAAGGACTTGGACTTTCTCGCAAAACCCCGTTAGCTACTAACTGTTTTACTTGATGACGCAATTCCTCATGTTCTGCTGGACTCACTTTGTAATGAGAACGATTAGGTAAAGCTGCATATGGTATCAAGTCAATGCGATGTTGTATGTTGCGAAGAGGAGGAAGTGGTGATGGCAGGTCTGCAGGAAATACGGTCCGCAAATTCTGATAAAAGCAGTTTGTAAGCGTCTGGTACGTCATGGCCCTCAAAAACAGAAGATGGCACTGCAAAGAGTAGAACGATGTGACTGCAGTACGTAAGGTTGTCTTGAAATCTGATTTCTGCAGAAGCAAAACCGGGTTTGGTGTTGTTGCTGAAGTAACCTGGCTGTCGAGTGTGTTTGGTATCATTAGCTTAAGAGTGAAGGTGCGGTCATTGAAACGGAATGTGTATGTGTTAAGGAACCCATCATGTGTCTCCCAAGCAAAAGATGACATGCATCCATAGGGACTAGGTCACAATACACTTGGTCTTTATAGGTACCACCTACTGAAAACTGAACTAGAGTTCGTTGTGTGATAGTGAGCTCGTTCTCTTGATGTAACCCACCAAGATTATATGGATACAGATGTGGTTCGATCAAGAGATTGAGTTTAGGAACTGCATATTCTGCAATTACGTTCTCACTACTGCCTGAGTCTATTATAAAGGTGCACACCTTACAATTAATCGTGAAGCGCGAAGAAAACAAGTTTTTCCGTTGAGAAAATTCTTCTGAGGTTCTAGGAGTTAAACATGTACGTCTAACCATTAATAAAGTACCTCAACATCACGCCATGTAGGATCCAGTAGTAGAACACGACGATTACGTGATGGACAAGCTGATTGACGATGGCCAAGCACGCCACAAGAGAAACAACGCAGTCCCCCAGGTCATTGTTGTCAAGAAGCATCATTAGGGGTGTTTGTGGTCTCTGTTTTTGCGATTTACCTCAGTTGGAGTAGTTGTAGCTGATGAAGTATTTTGTCAAGACTGACGATTTAAACTCCAAGGTTGGTAGTTGGTGTGAGATTCGGCTTCAACTGTCATTGCATGTTGATGAGTTTATTGTGGCCTGAATCTGTTGTCGTAAACCTCCCACAAAGCGCATCACGAGTTGCTGTTCTGTGTGCTGAATCTCAACACGATTTAACATCTTGAATTCGGTTGCATATTCATCTACGGTTCGGGATCCTTGCCCGTAAATTCTGAAATTTCTGGAACATCAATGCATCATAATTGTAGGAAAGAATTTTTTTCTTCATCCCTCTTTTAAGTTTATCCCATGACATTATTTTTGCTTTTCCTAAACGATCACAAGTTGACTTGCTTTGAAACCACCAGGCTGCAGCTCGCTCACGAAAACGAATGGCAAGAAGAGGAACACAACGATCCAATGATATCTCCTTAAATTCAAGAATGTCCTATATGGTTACAAACCAGTCGAGTAGTTCTTCAGGAGAAGTGGATCCCTTGAATCAGGAAACTCAAGTTTGAAAGAGGATTTCCAACGGGTGTCGGAGTCATCTTCTTCAGGATCTGATTCATTGTTGTCAGTAGTGCGGATAGCTTGATCACGTTGGAGGGCAGCAAACGGATTTTCATCATTCTCTGAATCTTTATTGTTATCTGCTCGTGTGTTACATGCACGTTGAACCGGAGTTGTTGTACGCTGTGTATTGATGGCCGCTACGTGACATGGTGTGTTGTTTATTGTTCTAGCATGGTAGTTTATGGTCTAATATAAAATAGTATTTGGTATAGTTTATGGTCCAAAAAAGAGGATAGACTACAAATAAGAAATTTTTTTTTGTCAATGTGAGACCCACAAACTGCCGACATGGACAGCTTGAGAGAAGAAAAACTCAACTATTATATAGATTTTAACAATCAGCTAGCAGGTGAAACAATATATTTGACTATGTTACCTAGGCCTACGGGTTCGGTTTAATCGGTTAGTCCGGTTCGGTTTACCCAGTTACTCGGTTTATTCGGATTGAAATTTTTTTGCTGAATTAGGCCAAATAAAAGAACGGTTCGGTTCGGTCTCGGTTAATTTGGCTTTAAATTTTTTTTACTGAACAGAATCGAACTTTTGGTTTATTGTTTAAATTTGGACATATCGGTTAACTAAAATTATTTCGGTTGACTTGGTTAATTCGGTTTGGTATTAGAATGTAATTGGGCCTATTATATATAAAATGAATGTGTAAAAATTGGCCAAAACAAAATATAAGAAAAACCCAATAAAACTAAAAGTCCAATTAACCAACCTAGCAATCTAACCTAACAAGCAAGGAGATGCAATGGCGGCTAGCAGAAGAAAAAAAAATCGAAAATAAAAAAAAAATAATTCCGGAACACAAATAATGAACGAATAATAACTTGCTAACAACTGTGAGGATCAATCAATAAGAATAAAAAAAGAAACACATAAACCATTTTTTTTTTTTTTTTTTTTTTTTTTGTCAACATTTTTGATTCGATAACAAGGAGTACAATTTTTTTGGCTCATCACGTGGTACAAACACAGATACATGGATACACGTGTAAGCAAAATAAAAAACATTAAGCTAGGTGGCAAAATTAATACATGCAAATCGGGCTTCACTGTAGATTCGCCGCCGGTAGTTCTCATCTTCAAACCACCGCCTCTTTCAACATGTGCTCCACCACTTAGCTGCTATCTTCCGTTTTTGTACTCCTTAATCTCCGATCTTCCGCCATAGCCGCTGCTTAAGATCAAAGCTTCTATCCTTTCCGGTTAATAAAGCAAGAAAAAAACAACTGATTGAAGAGTAGAATCTTCGTTAGACCATCCTTGCTCAAGGGATGCCAACTCTACTGATCTCCCTTAAATCAGCTAAAATATTTCACAACACATTTTTCTTCCATCAAAGATACTTTACTCTTTTGTTGTATCGAATCCATATTTTATGGATGAGTAAAGATTGACTCTTGTCCATAAGGAATATGTGCATAACCTTTGAAGAAGAAGTCTTGATCCAAGCAAAAAGGGAATTTAAAGAATTTGCAGAAGAGGAGAATCATTATGTAGAACTAAAAACTCTAATCACAAAGATCAGAGTAGTTTATTCAGAGCAAAACAAAAGTCGCCAAGCGAATATGTACTATATCGCCAACGCGAAGAAACAAAATTCGGCTAACCCGAAGTAGATATCGATCAAAAGATCGAAAAATATCTTACAAACAAAAAGATTTAATTCTTCCTCTAAAAGATATTGGAAGTGTTAAGAGGAAGAATTGAGAGAAACCATTCTCTCTCTAAGAAGAGAGAGAGGCTCCCAAAACACATAAACCATAAAAGCCAATATCAAACAAAAGGGGGTTAACCGTTCCAAGAAAATCAAAGCAGTAGCGGAGACGAATAAATAAATTAGAGATTAAGAAGATGGGATTAAGTGATTAACTAAAATCAAAAATATGAGAGGAGATGAAGAAGGAGATGACGATGAAGATGGAGTTTTGACTTAAGAAAATGAAATAGATGTAATAGGGTTAGTCGGCTAGATTTAGAGAGATAAAAAGGGAGTTTTTCGGTTAACCGTTCGGTTTTACTGGACCGAATCGAAATACGCGAGAACCGAACATAATTTTATTTGTTACCGATCGGTTTAGTGATGATAACCAAATCCTAACCGAATTTCGCAAACATCGGTTCAATTCGGTTCAGAAAATTCGGGTCGGTTCAAAATCCCAGGCCTACTGTTACCAGTTATTCGTTTAATACACTTGAAAAGTGGAAGCAAACATAAAATAGTTGGAAGAGTCTATTTTCTAAGTCATTTGAAATACAGAGTCAAATAGCTCAAGTACACATAAAATAGTTGGAGGATTCTCTTTTCTAAGTCATTTGAAACACAACCAAATAGCTAAACTACACATATTTATTAAGGATTTTTTTTAAGAAGACGACAAAAAGCAGCTGTGAAAGTCTGCAACATTCCATGAGGCTCCAATAATCTGAAGCTTAACCATTGCGAACAGGGTTTTCGGTAGGTTCAGTGGCTGTTCCTGAGTTGCCTTCCACCATGACATGAGTAATAGGTCCGTTGTTGTTGACAGGAGCACCTCTTTAAAGAGCTTCAGAAGTATCTCTATATACAGCTCCTGGAATATCATTTCTGGTGTTGTCATCACCTCCCTATGGAGGAGTAAGGGTATACATAAGACAACAATGCTTGGAGTGCTTAAACGTAAATAGATAGAGAGATTACCTGCTCTGCAAAATCAGGAAGGGGGAGCGCTGGTTGTGATCAAGAATGTGGGATATGGTGAATGAATGATGCTTTGATAAGAAATTAAACCTTGAAAGTTTCTGCTGGAATGTTAAGACCCTCCCCAGTATATCTCTGAAGTGAGCAAAGAAAAATTATTTTCATGTCTAGCGATACTAAGAAGAATACTAATTTCTTTTCCTTATTTCCTTGTAGAATCTTCTTGAGATGGAAAAAGAAAACTTAATATTACTAAACCCCTGGCGCATCAAAGTATACATGCAACAAATATTTCAAATATTGTTTATTAGATCACATCTTGCTATCTAAATGATTAAATATTATATGATGGCTGATTATCAAATATATCTTTTTCTGAAAAGATTTAGTAACTCCACCTGGTACAAGGTAAGTCATGGTGCTTTTCCTGAGAATTTCTGCCACTTAATCTTCTTCAATTCTTTCTCCTATGAATGTAGAGATTCTCTCCTTCCATACCCACCTACAGATTTGGAAAAACCAGATCAAAATCTCCTTGGAGATATAGGTATGTCTCACCACCTTCTCGTCTCTGTTAAACAAAACTATATATGAACTGAGATCAAAAAGGGGCAAATAAGATGTCCTTACATCAGACTGCTTGATTTCACACAAGGTGCTGAACATAGAAGGTCTTTGATAGATAAATCACATCATCGGCGTCCAACAGTGAATACAGGGCCCTTCATGATACGGTGTGGGTTCTGAAATTACATAGAAATAAGCATTGGGGCAGTTAGAAACATAAATATCGTAGTCAAGAAGTAGAAAAATCTCAGACAAACAACATAGTTCTGTTGGAAAAATATAAAAGAATTAAACATGAAGCCAACTAAACTCGTTGGGCATGAACTGAAAGACTTAACCTTCACAAAAAAATATTACACGAACTGCACACTGCTAAACCCTCAATGCGCAACTTGCAGACCACAAAAAGTCACATAGACACATACATAACAACATACGTATGCGTTATGTCGGAAAAAGTACAAAAGAACCGGACATGAAGACAACTAAACTCGTTCCTCATGAACTGAGAGACCAAAACTTTACTAAAAATATTACACAAACTGCACACTACTAAACCCTAACGGCGCAATTCGCAGACTATTAGATCGAACCAATAGAAAAAAAACAATCACTGATGAAAGTAGCTTCGCCGATGGAGCCTTAGCTCGCTTCTTCCCCGCCTTCCACTTCTCAACATCCGCTGCCACTTCACCTAAATCCACAAAACATTAGAAATGATAATCAATCAGACAAAATCGTGAGGCATACCACCAAACCTGCTATTGTAGGTGTCGGCTTCAAGAGAGATCTCCATCACAGGCACATCAGTTAAAACAGGCTTCTCCGCATTCATAGCTTGCGGATCAGAGGATCCAAGCTTCCGCTCTCCAGATTCCGATCCAGGATCTGAAACCGGTCCTTGATTCTCAACCGGAACCTCGCTCACTGACGAAGACTCAGCCGGTTCCGCCGTCGCCGCCTAGGTTATAAAAAAATCAAAAATCAGATTCGAATTTTTTTTTTAAAAAAAAACTCAAATTCGGACGAGAATAACTTACAGATTCAATAGCGGCATCGATCTTGGCCTTAGATCGCTTGGTAAGGCGTGGAGATGATGAAGACGGTTTATGGGATGAAGATGAACAGAAACGTGACAAACGTTTGTTTTTGAAATTAAATCATAAACATATGTGTGTTACAAAAAAAAAAAAATCATAAACATATGTATTTAATAACAATTTAATAATGGCACCAAACGCGATAACCAAACCAGACACGACCGTGGGACCCACAAACATAATCCTCTGAATCGTATTGGCTTTATCGTTGTATGTGGCTTTGATGCCAAAAACATACCAAACAATATCTTGCATCAAAGAGCGATGAGTTAAGAATTATTCATGTCTAAGAAATGTATTCAATCAAACCAATGTAGAGTTTAAGTTTAGAGACTGACCCGGTATGTGGTTGTTCGTGTTAGCAAGTAAAATCAGTTGCCCATAGCAGATGGATATGAAGACCTTCCGGGTTGGTGGTTGCTGTAACCTCGACGAATGTGGTTTGGTCCAAAAATCTAGTAGAGACGGGTGTTGTGATCAGCTTGAAGAACTGATAACTCCTCCTAAAATTGAATGAACTGATCTCATAAATCCCTCCTTCTCTCAGTAGGTGTTCAATTGGTGGACACTATAGAAGACAATCAAACTTCTATACCTATAAGCTCTAACATAAACTAAAAAATAAAATAAGAGATAGACCCGTGGATTAGCGTTACCTAAGAAGAGACCAAAAAAAAATTAGAAGCCTTCAAGTATATGAGAATCTGAAAGGTCCATCGACAACTAAGGAGCCAAAGGAGACAAACCTTCTCATCAAGAAAGAGCATGTCCACTCCAATCAGTTACCCTTCCTTGTTGAGATCTCGTGTTTCCCAGAATCGCAGAAGGCGCCTGACGACAGTCCTGGAACAACAACTGGTGGTAACATTTGGAAAAAAAGTTTAGTAACCCGCCGTAGTAGGCGGATTACATCCCTTACAAGGCCCGCAAAATGAAGAGTTCGGCCCAATAAAGCGGCTTGGATGTCACTTCGGAAACCAAAGCTCGGACGAGCAAGTCAGGAGGAATCTGAATCACAAGTTCGGCGCCAAATGAAGTGTCCTTAGCTTTGTGGTACATGGCCCCCGGTAAGCGGCCCATAAAGCCAAGAAGCCCATTAAGACAAACAAAGTAGGGTGAACTCCGAGCCTCGCCTATAAGAGGGGAAAGAAAACCAACGAAGAGGGTATCCGAAAAAGAGGAGAGGACTTTACTGCTAGGAATTATGGTTTATTTTACTTTCTTTAAATCCATTGTTCTTCAAGAACTCTCTTGCGACATTTGTAATCATCAACTCTTGCTTGAAAAGTGAATAAAACGTCTTTGAAACAAACCCACCTAGTGTCGATCCTAACAACTAAAAGCAAGTCGAAGTCTAAATTCATAAAGTACTTAGCATTAAGTGGTCAAGAGTTTTACAGAGCAAATTCGGGGCCCAGAGGCAACCAAGCTAATATCCTATTACAAACGACGAAGACACGCAGGCCCAAACAAAAACAACAGCATAAAGAGAAACAAATTACAAACAACACACATAATAGCCTAAGAATTGGCCTCTCCTCCATTCGTCGCATCGCCTCCTCCTCCTTGCTCGAGAACCACGTCCTCGGTCCCAGCAGGATCGTCTGCCACCCCATCAGGAACTCTTCCCTCCAGAGAACCCCCAGAAAATTTAAGGTTCAAATCAGTCTCCGGATCGATGAGAGTCGCGTTAGACCCGAAAGGATCTATGCAACCTAAGAGTGCCTCGTTGAGGAATTGCGACGGCAGGATTATCGGGGACAAGCACAGGTCGGATTCGGGAACATCACCGACCTCTAGCTCTCGGGCTTCTTGACCGAGAGCAGTCTCCTTCTACGAAAAGACGTCTATAACGTCTTGAGGAATCGGTGTCCCTTTATCCCTGACAAGCTCAAGGCACTTCTTGGTCCCAGATGCCTGAGCGAAGAGGAGAAACTTCTCGTCATAAGCATCGCGGCGGGCCACGTATTCCCTGATATTGGCAAAGTGGCGGTTGCATTTCACGATCACCACAGTCTGGGTCCGCACTTGCTTGAGGGTGACCTCATGACTGCGGGACCTTTTCAGCCGCTGAATCTCTCGTGCTGTCTCCTCGGCTGCAATAGCTTTCTCCTGCTCTGCAGCAGCTTTCTCCTCCTCGAGCAACGCTATCCTGGCTCATGCCGCTTCAAGCTCGGCGCTCAGTTCGCCAGCCTTCTTCCGGTCTGCTTTTCTCCAAGCTATCGCCTCATCTCTCTCCTTGATCGCCGAAGATGAAACGTCATTGAAGTCTTTCTTCTTCTTCGCGATGTAGGCGTTCCTCTCCGCGAGACTTTCTTCTGACTTCTTGAGACTGGCGATAGTGTGTTTAAGATCCCTATCGTACTCCAAGACGACCAGGTTCATACGGCCTTGACCCTGCACAACGATCATAGCAGTTAACCAACAAGAGCTTCATTAAGTTAACAGTAAAAAGAAGATGATGTGTTCATCATCCATCACTTACAAGAACCAAGGCACGGGCGGCGTCTACGTACGCAACCGCGAATAACAGATCACTTATTTCCGGCATATCCCATGGACCCCCCTTGATATGGAGGATGAGCCCCACGCACGAATGGGCATCACTTACGAGGGGTGCATCAGCAGAATAGTGAAAGCTAACTTTGTCCGAAAACTTTGCCTGCATCTTGCGAAGAAGATTCATCCTCCCGCCTTCCATGGCTTTCCTCGCAGTTAGGGGGATAGTTTCATTCATTAAGTGAACAGGTTCTTCCCCACGAGCACCCGTCCCTTCTTCAGCCGGTACCCCGAAGTCATTCGTCGTTGGAGGACCGTCAGGCAGATCGTCCTTGTTCTGCTTTGTGCCCCCGTCGACGACCTCGTCCGATATATGCTCCACTCCTTCAGGGACGTTCCCCTTTCCATATTCAGGAGCATCTTCCCGAACTGGCACTTCCCGAGCAGAAGCTCCATGTTGCCTCTCTGAAGAGCCCCTCTTCTTCCTCTTCTTTGAGCATTCCTCGGAAGGGTCATCTTGGCCATACTCGCCCCCACCATCTCCCTCAACAGGCAGATCGTCCTTGGATCTCCTCCTCCTCCTTCTCCTCCTGACAAGAGCTCCTTTGTCCCCATCAACATCGTACCCTTTGCATTCTTTGGGGTTCAGGGGAACCATCGATGGCAAGACCAGATCCAAGGCAGGAACCTCGGAGTTCATCCCATCCAAGATGGACATGTGATTATCTCTGGACGCACCCAAGTCATTCCCAACTAAGGCACTGAGATATGACATCTTCCTCATCTTCTTGGCTCGGCTTTGCTTTGGTTTCGGAAACAGCTGCAGACGCTTCTTCCCGGATCCGACTGGGAAAGGGATATCGGACCGCCAATCGACTGAACAAGATAAATAAAAGATAATGCGAGAATAAGATAAAAAAACACAAAAAACCCGAGTCCCGATATGAGGAAGTAGGACTCCCGACCTCTTGAAATCCGTTTTAGTACTCGACGGATCCTCTCTCGGCTAATATCAGGCCACCGTAGATGACTAAGGGTGGCGATAGCTTGGGCGTTCTCGAAGAACTTCTCCGGATACACGATCGTGTTCGGGTGAATTACTACAAGGAAGAAAACATATAAAACATCAGCACGAAAGGAACACAATCATTATTCAGCGAACAGTGATCTACCCAATTTGTTGTTCCATAAAACATAATAGGAACATAGTCATTATTTGGCGAGAAGCAAGGGGCGCGGATTTCCTTGCGCCATCATTAGGTCTAGGGGGGCCTAAATGGGCCTATGGGCCGGCAAATATTCAATATATATATATATATATATGTGAAAATTCTGCTTCTTGGGATAAACTAGGCCCGGTTAGGGAGACCCCACTCAAAACTGCACCAAATAAGATTCGTCCCGGACCGGAAGTCCGGTTGGAAGTAAGTCGTGTCGTTAGCTCTACAACGAGCTACCAAAAATGCAGTATACTCCACCGAATGATGGTCGCCCCAGCCGAACTCTTTCGTTCCTCGAACCCAATTCCACAAATTCGCTGACTCAAACTGATTCCATCCTCAACGAATTCCGGGGGACTTATTGTAGGAGGCGGATTACATCCCTTACAAGGCCCGCAGAATGAAGAGTTTGTCCCAATAAGGCGGCTTGGATGTCGGCTCATCTCACTTCGGAAGCCACAGCTCGGACGAGCAAGTCAGGAGGAAGTCCAGTCACCAGTTCAGCGCCGAACAAAGTTTCCTTAGCGTTGTGGTACACGGGCCCCCGGTAAGCGGCCCATAAGGCCAAGAAGCCCATTAGGACAAACAAAGTAGGGCGAACTCCGAGCCTTGCCTATAAGAGGGGAAAGAAAACCAACGAAGAAGGGATCCGAGCAAGAGGAGAGGACTTGACTGCTAGGAATTAGGGTTTATCTTACTTTCTTTAAATCCATTGTTCTTCAAGAACTCTCTTGCGACATTTGTAATCATCACCTCTTTCTTGAAAAGTTAATAAAATGTCTTTGAAACAAACCCACCGTCGAGTTGAATCATCTCGAAAAAGAGTCCGATCTAACTCGGTACAAACACCCGCCACTGTTGAAGGTTGAATTGTAAGAAATCACGATATATTTTGTAGAAACACATTCAGCCAAAGAATTGTTAAGACGATTTATATAGAAGATTTTTAGGGTTATCATCTGAACTTTACATAAGGAAGCGTAGTGGGTGAGATCGAAAGACATATTTAATGGGGAGAAAATAAAGACAAACTCTCATTGTTACAGGTCTTGGGATCGTGAGGGATCGCCACCGTCACAGAAAACGTAGGGAGAAATTTGTGGGCTTGGTAATTTTTGAATATTGCCATTAAAACAAAAGCCCAGTTGGATACATGTTTCTCTATACAGGGGAAGGAGTTTTTAAGCAGATGAAGTGTTTCAATTTTCCCCTAGGTGCTTGCTGACGTGACATTCTCTATGGAGAGAGTATTTTAGTTTATATTTATAGATTAAGAAAGATCCATGTCATATTTTATTGTTAGCTATATCATCATTTTTTTCTCAAAATGATTATAGTGATGACACATGTACAAATCACTTGGTAAATACTTCATTTTTATATAAGAAAATATAGTTTTTATATCAATCATATTTATCTTCTAAAATAAAAATGTAAAATCAAAAAATTTAAACATATGTAAAAAATTTAAAAGAATATTGATATTAATCATCATATCATATATATCATTAAGATAAAAATGTAAAACAAAATATTCCAAAGACTCTCATGCGAAATATACATCTTTATGATTTGAACAAATGAAGACTTTGAAGATGAATCATCTCAAGATTCTCATGCGTAATATATTTTTGGGTTACTGATTTAATTTTACTTTCATTTATTATTAGGTGTTTGTTTTATTTATTATTAAATATTAATGTTTTCTATTTTACTATTTAAATTTTAAATTATATTTGAAATTATATTATTCTATATTTTATTTTTTAATTATATTTAAAATTTTATTTTTTTATATTTGATCGTGAGTTAACTCATTTAACTCCTGATCTAAATTATCTGAATTTGAGTTTATATATTGAAGCTCATATAACTGAGTTGAGCTGATCTAGTCCATGAAAGACCTGAGATCACTATAAGCGTGAGTTGTGCGAGATAGTTCATTTTGACACCCTTACTTGTACGTCTGAATGCGCCACTTCTTCATGATGTCCCAAATCTTTAGCTTTGTGTCAGTAGATCTGATGCCAAAAACATCACCAAAAGGATGAAATTCAACAATAGAACAATTGCATCTATGTCCACTAAAAGCTCCAACCACTCCACTTTAAGAGCAATATTCCAAATAGTACTTTCTTAAAATTGTGTTAAAAAAAAACTTTCTTAAAAAAAAGATTCCAAATAGTAGACATTATTATTCTGAAGTAAACGATAGATATGTTCAAAAGAAAAGACCCGGAATACACATTGCGAATAACACAACCATCTCATATATTTCCATTCGATGGAAATACATGGGTATATAAAAAGAAACAAATCTTTAAAATGAAATCAGAATATTAATTAACTTACTCTTTCTTTCTTTTAGTTTTCAGAGCTTATCACACCCGAAGAAGCTCCACCAACCACCAAAGCTACAGCCAATATGTTAAATGGAAATTTAGTTCTCCGAAACAGAGTAAAACAGATTTATATCACAATTTTTGTGTTTATGACAAATAGCAGAAAAAATCACTTTAACTTGATAGAGAAACAACAACTTTATTAATCTGGAAAATTGCATTTTTAATCACGAAATTGACAAAAGTTTGCACTTTAAACCTCGAAGCTCAGCGACTGACACTTTAAACTATCAAAGAAACTTTCGCAACAGTTTAAACCCCCAACTTGCCAGCCGTTATCGTGCCGTTACAAAACTTAACAGTACAGTCGACACCGTTAACGGACACTGTTACAGACGTTTAATAAATAAAAACATGCCTAACTCCGGATTAAACACATTTTCAATCTTATGTCTGAGTTTATAAAACACAATCCCTTCCTCAATTTTGGATTTAGGGTTAGCGAAGTTGAAAGAAACATAGACTTTTGAGAGAAAGATAGAGAGATAGAGAGATTGAGAATGTCTTAAAGTGTGAATTCCCAGGGTACAATTTCATCATCAAACGAAATTAATGTGGCTTGCGATTGTAACCGGCCAACGAGATAGTGAGAGCTTGGACCCGTGAAAACCCAGGTCGAAGATTCTTGAGCTGCAGAGGACGCCGCGTTGGGGGTGGGTTCGAGTCCTGCAACTTCTTCCATTGGTATGATCTGGAGAAACCTCATGGTTGGCAGTATCTTGCGCTATTGGAGGTTCATGATACAATCCGAGAACAAAAAAATGAGTTAGCAAATTTGAGGGAGAAGGTAAGATGCGTAAATCATGTCTCTGAGAATCTGGAAATATCGAGTGAATTAATGGAGAGTATTAAACAAAAAAATGAAAAAGTTGAAGCTTTGAAGATATAGGTGTTGATTTTAAGGGAGAGGAGTTCGGTTTTGCGCAATGTACTTGTGGCTTCGTCTGTTGGCTTCGCTGTGGTAATTGGAGGAATGATGGTAATGTCGAAGTATTGATATTGCTAAGATTTTTAAGATGTTGTTTTTATGCTTTCGGTTGTAAAACTCTATGGTTGTATAACTCTGTGTAGGATTTTTGTTTTAAGACTCCATCTATGTTGTGTGGTTGTATAACTTTATCTATGGTGTGTGATTGTACGACTCTATCTATGATTTATGTTGTCCAACCCTTTTGTGTGTTTAAAGACTCTATCTATGCTGTGGTTGATAATGCTGTGAAAAAGCAACATAGAAGATAAGAACTTGCCGATAACATAGTCAAAAGATAAAAAAGCCGATAATGTAGTGAGAAGATACAAAAGTCGATAATGTTGTCCCTAAACAAAGCTAGTTCAAAGCAAAAGCAAAAGCATGGAAAGTAAAACAAAGACGAGCATCTTTAAAAATCTGAAGGAGGCTGGCTTGTTTGCGCTATGTTTGGGTCTTCTGGAATTGATGGGTTAAGACCAGACCTATCGTAGACTCGGTCTCCAGATACTTAAAATGGTTGATCAGTGAATGGGCTCCATAATGTCCCAACGCCATGTGGTATGTTACCAGTTTTTCTTATCTTCAACGGTCGTCCGCTAGAGGTCTTCTTCACGTGTGGTTCGAAGCGATTTGTTGTAACAAAAGGCTGAGGAGCACTAGAAATTACATATGGTGGACCAACTGCATTGGATTCTTTGGGTTGAGAGCTGCTTGTAGGGGCTGGAGTTTTCCTCCTTCCTCTTGGTTTGGGTGGTAGCTTAGGAAGAATCTGAAAAATGGTATGTCAAGAACAAAATATGAAACACAATATGAATCATAACAAAATATGAAACATAACTACAATGGAGTATGTCCGGCTTCCTTACATCGACTACAATGGAGAATTCGCCCATGCCAAGTTACTTTTCCAGCATTTTGAAGATCTTCAAATGGTTCTTTTCTCCTATCTCTAGTTCTTGGACGACCTCTAGGCTTATGAAATTCAGGTATAGTTATTGGCGGCTTATGAGTCTTCTTCCAAAACTTGTCTCCATTCACGGGCTTTATGTTCTCTTCATAAGTATTTTTCAAGACATTTGTATTGTAGTACGAAGCCACATACCTAATAGGATCATCATTGTTATCATCCAGAATACAGATAGCATGCTTGCAGGGTATTCTAGTGAGATCCCATTTCCGACAGGCACATTGGTGAGTTGATAAATTCACTGAATACCCACAATCAAACTCAGTAACTTCATACACACTTTTGCTGCTATGTAGCGTTGAGAAAAATTGTTTTCCAACCCGTGCTTTCTCCAATATTGCCATAGTGATAGGTGTTACGACGTATCACACTTCTCTGCTTTCAAAAACCTTCTTGAAATCCTTCTCATCGCTTGTCTTCTAACATCTTCAAGCAAATTAATCACATGCTTTGATCTTGCTATCTTGATCGTCCTATTAAAACTCTCAGACAAGTTATTGTGAACGTCTGCACAATGGGACTCCTCTCTCAAGAAAGCACAACACCATCTTTCAGGTTCTGTATCAAGCAGAGCACTATAAGCCGCAAGATCATATGTCTTAACTAACTGCATTTTTTCTTCAAACTCTCCTTCTGTGTAACTATAAGCAACCCCATAACAGATTCTTGTATTCTGACCTTGAGAATCCTTTCTTCTTCCAATTTTCATAAATATGCCTTGCACACATACAATGCTCGGCATTTGGAAGTTCGTTCTCTATAGCAATCACAAGACCCTGTGAAACAAACAAAAAAGACCATAAGCTTCTTCAGAAATTTTACAAGAGTTTTCTAAAATGTTACCTTTTGTTTATCAGAAATTATTGTTAAGTTGTCTCCATCCTCTATGTCAAGATCTACCTTCTGCTTCTTAACAAACCATCCCCACGTGTCTTTATTTTCACCTCTAACCACTGCCCATGCAATTGGATACATCCGATTGTCTGCATCTCTACCAACTGCTGCAAGTAAATCGCCTGTCAACTACCATTACAGAAAACAACCATTCAAGCCAATTACTGGTCTACAACAAGTCTTCCATGTTTTGCAGAATTCCTCAAAGCAGATGTAGAAACAATCGAACATATCTTTGCCATTTTTCTCAACAGTACATAGATCTATGTTGATACCACTATGTGTTCTCTTATGCTCTGCTTCATAGTCCCACAACTTACCAAACTGAGTTGCTTGAGCTTCCAAGATACTGTTCAATGCAATGTGCCTTCCTCTATAACACTTTGTGATCGGTACCACAATGTTATATCGCTTTTTAATTGTGTCTTTGATCACAACTGCTTGTAAACTAATGTTCCTTCTTAACTCTTCTCTAAACAAGCTTGCAATCACGCCTTGTTTCAACATCGACACTACTTGATTTTCCATGGTTGTGACGCATCTGATAGACCTTTACCATCCAATTATTGATTGGCGGCTCAAATGAACAATAGACCCAAAATTTACACTCCTATCCGCAACACACAACTGCTATTATGTTTGCATCAGAACTTGCTATCTTCACATCAAATTGAGTCTTCAATGAGTATCTCAATAACTGATCTTTGAACTCTTGCCCTGAGTTAAACTTGTGGAACAACCAAATATAAGGTTCCTTATCCAAAGCTCCATGATACTTACGATTTCCTTTACATTGGCTTTTTCTTTTGGCTTATCCCATTGATCCCATTCTTCTTCAGATCCGAGTGGTGTATCTGGATACCTACCATCCTCTTCTAATACACCTTCTTCTTCTTCACTTTCCCCTGCTTCCCTTTCTGCTTCTTCTTTTTCTTCTACATTCTGATATGCTTCTCTAGCTGTTTTCGCCATTGAACCTTCCTTAAAAGGTGTCTTAAATCGATGATCTGTACCACCATCTCATGCGTCTTCAACAACATCATCTCCGATGTCAGCATTCTCATCTGCCGCTTGTTCATTTTCTTCTCCACCGCTATGCTCATTTTCTTCTTTAACCACATTCTCATCTTCAGAACGTTCAGGTTCTTCATCTTCCAATGGCCTCTCCACTTCTTCGTCACTGCCCGAAACATCACCTTCACCTTGTTGATCATTTAAGCATTGACCATTTGGTGTAACCATGTAGACGACATGATCTCCGGAGTCTGAAGTATCATGCTCCAAGAAGACTTCAATCATATCTTTCTCTTTTCCTACAGATATCAACAGAAACATATCTTCTGGAGCTTCGTCATAAACATAGTTCACTGTCTTCATCTCTTTATCCATCTCTTTATACCAAATGAATCTTATCTCTACATTTATTAACGCATCTTCCTTACTGAACTTCAAGAACTTCGCCCAAGATATGTCATACAATTCCCATCTCACTGTCTCAACTCCAGTTTCGCTGATGTACTTGTAAGACTCATCGATTTTCTCCATTGTTCCACCGAAGTGGATTCTTAACTTCACCATCGTCCCTTCACTAAAAATTACGTTCATTAGAACCCCCAAACATGAAAATTAGTCAACCCAGAATCTCAATGAAAAACCCAAAATTTTTAGGAATCTAAACACTTACCCCATTTCGCTTCAAGCATCTCAAGACCTCTTCGAAATTCCTTATGTCTCAGATTCTCTCTCTCTCTCTGTTATATGAACCATAGATCCCCAATTCGATTTGAGTTTTAAATTTTGATTTCAAAACGTGTTTAAACCGGAGATAGGCACATTTTTTATTTATTAAACGTCTGTAACAGTGTCCGTTAACGGTGTCGACTGTACTGTTAAGTTTTGTAACGGCACGATAATGGCTGGCAAGTTGGGGTTTAAACTGTTGCAAAAATTACTTTGATAGTTTGAAGTATCAGTCACTGAGTCTCGAGGTTTAAAGTGCAAAATTTTGTCAACTTCGTGATTAAAAATGCAATTTTCCCTTATTTATCCGAGAAAAATGATATATTTATAAGACAATGTCAATATCTTTATATAGACATGAAACAATACAAATGAAAGAATACAAAAGGTAAAAGACAAAACTCGTCTCTCTTGTAACCCTTAACATAATAACTACTCAACCAAAAAGTCACAACCCTCAATACATTCTCCCATTCACTAAAATAAATTACAACCAACACTTCCCCTAAATTGAGTTCTATCTAACTCCAACTTCTTTTATTTTGCTTCAAACCATTCATCCTTTTTGCTTTGTACTTTACTGGATTCTCGTATGGATCCCTCTTGACGATATATCCACTTCAAATTGTTACGACTTTTCTTCTCAGGCTTTCTACACGTTTTCCATGTTGTGTTTGTATCAATCATCTTTACTTCATCACTTATAGAATCTTTCCATGCCTTGATCTGAAATGCTTTATCATGTGATTTCAGTTGATTTGAAACACTAAAACAACATTCACGTACTTGAACCGAGTCTTAACACTGCACTATTAGTGATATTTTTGGCTCACTATTTGATTGATATGTTCTTGTAGATTCAGATGTGTTCTATTCTTGAATTTTCACGTCTCTTGACCTCTCCACCTTTTGATTTTATAAAATCTTCTCTTCTTCACAAGTGATTTTTTTCACTAACTTCAAAATAATTCCACTTTATTGGAAAACTTTTCCAAACCATTTGTATTTCTATAATCTTCTTCCCCTTAGGATCTGAGGTAAGCAAACATTTTTGGTAATCCACGTGATATCATTAGTGGAACACTAAGCAAACATTTTTGGTAATCCATGAACTAGAAAGACATCCTTCATCACTCTTTTTCCTTTGTTAGTTATGATAATGATATCTCCTTTCTCGGTTGTCATTACGACTTCTCTATTTACAAATATCTTCATCTTTGATTTTTTTTTCAGACTCTTCACTTGCACTAAATAGCATGTGATCTCCATCATCTTCATCCTCAGTACCCATCTTTGTTCGTTCATATTTTTTCAAACGGAAATCTCTTGAAATGTCAACATTTCCACAGTTGTAACATTCTTTATGGTTCAATGAATAACTTTGCTGATTAGACATGTTCTATTTCTTCCAACAGTCAGCTTATGTGTGGTTGTTTCTCTTACAAAACCCACACCACATTCTTTCATATTCTGGCTTATAACCAGAACTCTTTGTTTTTGTCGAACATTAAACGTGGCTTCTTTCATGTTCTCACTTCAGGTTTCCACACATTTTTCATGTGCCTTCAGAGTTACTACTAACTCTGTTACCGACAATGAAGTCAAATCTTTTGTTTGCTCCATCACAGCCACAATGCTGTCAAATCTCTCTGGGAGAGATATCAGAATTTTCTGGACAATTTGATAGTCCGACTTTTCTTCACCATGAACCCTTAATTGATTTCCCAAATCAATTATTTTTTCAGTGAAAACTTTGATATTACCACTTTCATTCATCTTCACGATTTCACACTCTCTTCTCAATGATCACTAGTACTTGTGGAGTTCCTTCGAATTCAGATTTCAAAGCATCTCGCGCTTCCTTTGAAGTAACTGATGTGCTATGAGAGAGAATATCTGATCAGACACAACAATTTGTAGAATTTGTTGTGCCATCATATCTTATGATTCTTCTTCCCATTGATTTCTCAATTGCAGCACTCTAGGAGTTTCCTCTGTTTGTGCCGGTTTGTTTGGAACTTAATCTTCTACAACTATCCACAGTTTTTGAGTTTTAAAAATCGTTGTCATTTTATTGTGCCAGAAATTATACTTGTCTCCAACAAATATTGAAATTACTAGTTGCATTGATGCTTCTATCGTTTTTAATTTTTCCTTGAATCTTTTTTACAAATACAGTGCTTATTTATCTTTGTGTTTTAGTTGGCTCCTGAATTAATAAAACTCTACTACCCTGTAAATAAAAACTTAGTTTCTCAAAACAGAGTAAAACATATTTATATCATAATCTTTGTGACTGTGACAAATAACAGAAGAAAGAATTTTACTCTAGTTTAACAGAGAAACAACAACTTTATTACCAGACAATATTAATATATTTACATAGACATGAAACAATGCGAATGAAAAAGTATAAAAGGTAAGAGACATAAGTTTTCTCTCTTGTAACTCTTAAAAAATAACTAAACAAAAAAAATCACAATTCTTAACACATGCACCCCTTCACTAAACTCAGTTCCAACCAACAAATACAACACAATCCCATAAAGCATCCACCAGACCAAATTTGTGATCTTTCTCCGCCTTGCCATCTGTGAATCGTGCGGCAAGAAAATCCATCGCAATTCTGACTTGATTGCCGAGTTAATTAATCGTAAGTATTATCAACTCTGATCTTGAGCCTAGCTACCATCTTTCTCTTTTTATTGATGGTAGGTATTATCAATTTTCAAAAACTGTTGAAAAAAATTCAAAATATTTTTTTTACAATTTTTTTATTATTTTTGAGTTTTAATATTTTTGTTATATATTTAATAAATAATTAGTTAAAATTATAACTGAAGATATAATTTCATTAGATCTTGATCCGCGCAACCACACAAATGTTTACTTTCACTTATATATATATATATATATATATATATATATATTAAATATTCTATACTATTTTCAAACACAATAATTTTGTTGTTAACATTTTTGTCTATTCAATTGAATGTTCCAAACTGTCACATGTATTTGTTGCTTCTTATTATATATTGGTTTTATTGAATTTGTGTTTAATTATTTGACAAACTAATACATACAAAGTTCAACAAATATGAAATTATTCATATTAAGTTATATTTCAGTTTAAGTTAAAAATTATAAAATACAAAATTTTATTATTTAGTAACTTATTGACATTTATGATAAAGTTTAAAATATTCATATACATTAATATTTAAGCATTTATATAGTCATTATAACATATGATAAAATGAACTATTGAATATTAAACAAAAAACATTGATATCAATAGTAAGAGTCAATGGATTCTTATTTATAGATGTATTTAGCAAATATATCATAGTATCGAGAGAGAATATATCGTAGTATCGTGATATTATCATTAACTATAGAGATACTAGAAATATATATAAGATTTTTGGAGTTGTTATGGGAGATCTTAGTTAAATTTGTAGATTTGTAAATTTTTAAACCTAAACGTAAAGAAACTAAAATCAGATTTTATGGTAACATTAATAATCGTGATCTTATACTATAAAAGAAATTTTCTATTAATAATTTCTGCATAGATTGATTATGTTAATAGTAAATGATTTGTGAGTAACTGAATATATCATATGTTGTGTACATGCTTTAACTAGGGGTGTTAAAATGAGTTATGACTCATGAATTGGCTCAGCTCAATTCAGCTTTTCATGAACATGAGCTCTGTTTGTAGGCTAATTTAATAAATGAGTTTGATCGAGTTTAAATTAGATTACGTGTTATATGAATAATCTTTAACGAACACAAACTAACTTATGAGCTTGGTCGTTTTTATATTATATTATATATATATTAGATGTTTTCATGTGTAATACACAAACATAATATCTTTTAAAAATATATTTTATTATGTTAATCTTTACTTAATTAGTTTTATAAAAAATTCCCTAGGATAGTCATTTTTAGTTTAATTTCACAAAATAGACTTCAAAGAAAAAATATCAAAATGTTTAATTAAAACGGTAAATATACACTTATATCATTAGAGTTAACTAATCTAGACTTAGGGTTTAGAGTTAATATGTGTGATTTAAGGAGTGGGGTTTCAAGTTTTTAAAATACAAAATAAATATTGAAAATTTCAAAATAAAAATGGGCTATTTGGTGATTTTTCTTTTTGAGGACTATTTTGGTGACAAAAACTTAAATATAGTTATTTGAGAGAATTCCCTAGTTTTATTCAATATTTAAAATACAAAGTAATTATTTGTAATTAAGATTTTATTTAGTTTATAAAAAATTTAATCTACACTGGCATTTAGTTTAAATAAATATTATTTATTTATTTATTATGAAATAATTAATTTTTATACATATTTTTATTGTTGTAATATAATGATCAATAGATATATCACATTTTTAATAATTTATGTCATCATTTTCTTCTTATAGTGATTATAGACTTAAGCAATCAAGGGAAAATTGCCAAAACCAACCTAAAACTTGAATTCAAATGCAAAAGTGTACCCAAACATTAATCAAATGCAAAAGTAACCTAAAAATGTAGTGAAATTACAACAGTCCCCTTATGACCAAAAAAAACTATATGCGTTTTTACCTTTATAGCCTATTTAAGTCTTCTGTCTTTTTAAGTCTTCTGTGATTTTGTAAGTCTTCTAAGAAGACTTACATGTAAGTCTTCTCGCTTAGTAAATTTTAAAAATAATTTATAAATTATATAAAAAATATTTTTTATGGAGGAAAAACCTAAATCATGTAATAATAAACATTTGTAAATTATATAAATTAAAATCTAGTAAAATTGAATTGTTCTCAACATAGATGAGTGAATGTATCATCTTTTGATATTCTTTGATCTAGGGTTTGGAAACATATGTCATAGTATTGTATGTATCTTTAGGGTTAAATTTTGGAAGCCTAACCAATTTTTTTTGAAAAATCATTTTTTACATATATTTGTTTAGTTTTGTGTATATTAAATAGTTTTGGAGTTGATTTTAAGTTTAGTGAAGTGTTTATTGATATTTAGTTTGTTATTTAGTTTAAGGTATTAGAAGACTTAAGTCTACTAAAAGATATTACGCCAGAAGACTTACATGTAAGTCTTCTGGGCGAATAGTAAATTCAAGGGGTAGAAGACTTTCAGGAAAGTCTTCTGTTTTCCCAGAAAGTCTTCAGTCTTCCCAGAAAGTCTTCTGTCTTCCCAGAAAGTCTTCTGTCTTCCCAGAAAGTCTTCTGTCTTCTCAGAAGACTTACCTGAAAGTTTTCTCAGAAGACTTACCTGAAAGTCTTCTCAGAAGACTTACCTGAAAGTCTTCTCAGAAGACTTACCTGAAAGTCTTCTCAGAAGACTTACCTGAAAGTCTTCTCAGAAGACTTACCTGAAAATATTCTGAATCGAAAATATATAACCTAATTACAATTTTTGTCTCCCTCCATATAAAGAAAGTTTACACATTCTCTATTTTCCTCTCAAATTGCTGCAAAAAAATGTAATGTTTATCACTCTAAAACTCTCAAACCTCTCTCTAGTCTCTTTTATATAGTTCTCATATTTTACTCTTTGGATTTGCAAGTTTTCAGATCTGGAAGACTTTATGATTATCTTCTGACGAAATCTTCTCCCATGTCTCCTCTTTCATAACATATTTGAGTGTTTTAGTAAGTTTTCATGTCTGATTTACATCATTTGTAACTTTTTATTGCTTAAAGTTCTTACCTTTTTCTCAAACTAAAACTCTCTAACCTCTTTCTAATATTTTTGAACTTGAAAAAGAATAAACTTTATATAAATTTTTTATTTTTATCTCATGTCTTCTCACTAATTTATCATGTTTTGCAGATTTTTTGGTTCTCATCTTCTACTCCTTTAAAGGTATATATATATATATATATATATATGATGTATATGTATTTTTGTATATTCTATAAAGGTAGACATATCTCATATTCTACTCTTTTTCTTTGTTTTGAGGATATTTGATTTTTTTTGGATATGCAAGTTTTTCAGATCTGGGTCAGATTTTAGAAGACTTTTGAGAAGACTTTGTTCTCTGTGGGAAGACTTCCAGAAAGTCTTCCAGTGCATTATATGTTAGAAGACTTTGTCAGAAGACTTTCTGAAAGTTTTCTAACATAATGTACAAGAAGACTTTCTGAAAGTCTTCTAACATAATGTACATGTGTAATAATTTTGTTTATGATTTATTTTGTGATTTGTATGTATAATCTTTTATTTGTGGATTATTTTATAAATTTGAAGAGATGT